>MNCI01011846.1:381854-454008 GCA_015680685.1 Gnetum montanum | reverse complement strand
TCTTTTGATATGGCAGGCAATGAGATCACTTCATCCATCCATCCATCACAGTCTATGATTTTCCTTGGCTTGGAAATGTACAGTTCCCTTTTCTAATACGAACTTTAACGAACCGGTGACTGGGTATTTCTCAAACTAAGGAATGACTCAAGGATTGCAAAGGGTGTGACTTCAAGGGAATTTGGTGCTCTTGTGTTGGTCATTCACTTGGATGCTTGGATGTTTTCTTCTTGAGTTTTCTTACTGTTCCGATGTTACCCATTTTCGGAAGCTAAGACAATAAAAATAAGAAGTCTTTGCATCGTGTGGTCCCCACGCATAAAAACACAAAACACAAAAAAAAAAAACCAATGTGAGGATTCAAAGCACACCCCTTAGACGAAATAAAATTTGGGCAGTAAGCACTGGTTATGGAACCAAAGAGTTCCCTCTAACTAAGGCCCTTCTCGCTTCCCATTCTCTCCATTGTTTCGTCGGAATGGTGGTGGCTCTTTGAAGATGCATCCTTGTTATCCAAGTGGATGGTTTAACCAAATGCATTGATGCGAAGTCACTGGAAGTGGTTGGTTTGAGCCAGAGTTGGAATGAGATTTGCCAAGTCACATTAATCATACAACACACAAGGGGCTGGACACCACCTTGTTCTTGGGATTCCATTCCACTTCCCTTCTCTCCACCCTTCGCTCCACTATTCACCTCATTGCTGGTTGTATCGTTAGTGTATATATTTTGGTTGATGCATTGTTTTCTTTTTGGTAAATTCTTCTTGTCAAGACCTTAACTCTTGTTCCAAAGGACATTCCCAGAGCCTACGGACTCTTTGAATGTGGGTTTGTCAGGGCATTCAGGGCATGAGCCTCCTTTGGGGAGGACCCACTGACATTCCTATTTGGAACATTAGTTACCTTCTTTTCCATAACATTTTGCAATTAATTTTATTTTTGTTCATTTCCATCTTGACATCCATTTCACTGATGCCATTGTTGTCCCTTTTTACCTATCTTTCTTACTCCTTTTCTTTCTCCATTCTAACGCTACCGGAGGTTCGCGATTAGTCATGGGGGTACGGGGCCTGCCTTTTTGATTTTTCTCCTAAGCCCCGAATTTTTTCGTTTTTCTCCTTAACCCCTACACCTTTGGTAGTCATCATCTACATTTTCCCAAATCCATATCAGCCATACCACAACCTAGCCAATGAACCTAAACCAAAGCAAGGTATTATTTACTTAATGCTTTAATTACCCTTGCTAATATATGATTGTGTTGTGTGTGCAGATGGTAATCATACAACAATGGAATGGATCTGGAGCAAACACTTGGAATGGGTAGCGCTGAAGCGGCTATGCAAGGAGTAGAATGGCTAATGCGCTTACGAATGGACAACGGAAGGCGCAATCTAGGCATTGGCAGTAGCAAGACTCTTCTCTCTTCTTCTCTTCTATTCTCTCTCCTCTTTTCTCTCAGCTGCCAAATGTGGCCTGATGTCATTGTAATAAGGTGTTCACCCTTGTTGTCATGAACACTAGTTTTGTCAAGTCTTGTAATAATGATCCGTTCACATGTCATCCCATTAGTTCCATTCCCCTCAATAATCCCATACCTACCTGATATCATTGTAAGGAACTCAAGGACGAATTTTCATTCAGTCATGGGGGTATGATGAGACGTGATATGCACAAGCCACGATATCGCGTACGCGATATCACAACCGCCGCGATATCGCATCCCCTGCAATATCGCGTACGCGATATTGCGTCCGTCCCTGCGATATCGCGGTCCGTCGCCATATCTATAAATAAGAGGTGACACTCCCTTCATTTCCCAATCCTGGCTAGAAGTAGTGAAGCTCTGGCAGTTTGAACACTCCAGAATTAGATTAATTTCCCATGTGCCCGTAGTAGGAGTCCTAAAGTGAATGGCTCTTTATTCGAGCAACTTTGTAACCTAAACACAAGTTGTGTACGGCAATAAAGACGAACTTGATTGGATAAGCCTTGCAGTACATGGTTTTATTTTGTTGTTATTTATTGCTTTCCTAGTGCGCATGAGTACGACTTGATTACGAGCATCTACGGATGTGTACGGTTGATCAAGGAATCGATTGCTCGTCGCAACGCGTGAGTACGACTTGATTACGAGCATTGTGACTACTTGGTAACCCAGTAGCGTATTCCAGGATCTGCGCTTGGTAATCCCAGTGGTAGTCTAATGTGTACGGCTGGTCAAGGAATCGGCTACTCATCGCTAGGCTAGAACGTGTGATAAGTACGACTTGGCTACGAGCACCCACGGGTGTGTACGGCTAGCCACNGGGTGTTTCCGGTAAGTGGGAACGGATGCTAATGCTAGTTAATTTAGACTTAGGACATTAGTTAGAGTTAGTTAGTTTCTCAACCCTTTTCCTCATAGCTTAGGAGATAAACTGAAAAATACCAAAAAAATCATATACCTCAGACTTGCTTAACCATACACCGTGGCACATACAAGCAAGCCTGGGAAGACAACGAACGATTAACCCCAAGCGTTCCTTGTGGCGTTAAGGCATTTAGTCTACGGAGTTCGACCGGATCGCACGTACATGCTTGTATTCATATGGTTGAGTGTAGGGGTACCTCGCCACTCATCATTGTCCCATCGTAATCAAGACAAGTGATTAGCAATAACATTCTCAGTTCCCTTTTAATCTATCATTGTAAGATCAAACTCCTACAAGATGACTATCCAACTTATGACACGAGGACTTACCATTGGTTTATTCATCAAGAAGTGAATGACATTATGATCAATGTACACAAAAATCTTGTATCCAAGCACATAGTGCCTAAACTTTTCCAAGGCATACACCACTGCCATCAGCTCTTTTTTTGTTGTGATGTAATTGAGTTGTGCACCCACAATGCTTTGGCTTACACACTGAATGTAGTAAGGATGTTTCTGATTATCCAACTGCATAAGCATAGCTTTTAAGGCATAGTTTAATGCATCTATCATAATGTAAAATGGTAGGAACCAATCAAGCACTTGTAAAATTGGGGTTTCAACAAGCTTCTCCTTAAGCTACTAAAATGTCTTTTCGCATTCCTTGGTCCATATGAATAGAGCATCTTTCTTTGTGAGCTCCACCAATAATATAGCGACCTTAGAGAAATTCTCTATGAATCATCGATAGTAACCAATGTGTGCAAGGAATGACTAAACATCTTTAACAGTTTCTAGTTGGTAAGCTATTCCTTAGATGACTTGAATCTTTTTAGGGTCTACCTCAATCCTTGATTGAGAAATTCTATGCCTCAACACAATGCCCTCCTAGACCATGAGATGGCTTTTTTTACTAATTAAGCCAAAGATTAGTCTCCATGCACCTTTTAAGCACTTGCTCAAGGTGGTCTATGGCCTAGTCAAATGTAGCACCATAGGTGGAGAATTCATCCATGAAGACTTCCACCATGCAACAAATCTACTATTGAAAAATGCTAAGGACCAAGCATTGGAAATTTGTAGGGGCATTACATAGACCAAAGGACATATTACAATATGCAAAAGTCCCCCAAGGACTTATCAATGTTATTTTTTCCTAATCCTCAAGCATAATCTGAATTTGGTTATAGCCACTATATCCATCTAGAAAGCTATAATAGCAATGCTCAGAAATGGTATCCAATAGCTGGTCCACAAATGGTCCACAAATGACAATGGAAAATGATGTTTGAATGTTACCACGTTCAACAACCTAAAATTAATACAAACCCACCACTTGTCATCTTTCTTTGACATAATTGCAAGTGATCTCACCCACTTGTTATCCGTAATTGAATAGATGAACCCTACCTTGAGGAGTTGTTCAATTTTTTCTTTGATAATATACTTAATTTTGGGTTCAACTTTGCTTTGGCTACCTCTTTGGCTTCATGGTCAAATTTTTATAAATGCAATGCTAGCATATCTAAGGATCAATCCCTATGAGTTCAAGATATGACCAAGCAAAGGGTATTTGCCATTTGTTGACCACCTTCAAAAGCATCCTTTTCTACTTAGGAGCAAGGTTGGAATTGATTATTACCAACTTTCCATTTTTCAAAAATTCTTATTCCATCCTAGTAGGTAGAGTTTTCAAATCTAAGGGCTCTTGTTTAAAATTGTTAACAATTTGCAACTCTCCCCAATTAGTATAATTAGGTTCATCATCAGAGAGTTGGTGATGAACCTGCTCTAGTTCATCCATGCTTTCAACATAGGCATAAGTTAGGCTTTTAGTAGGTTCCATGCAAAGTGTGTTGATTTCAAAATCAATTGTTAACCATTGGGTGTCCTCCTATTTTGTGGCTACTACATGCATGCACTTTTGAATTTCAAACTCATCTACACACTATCTACATGGCTTAATTGATGTGCTTTTGATATACTAGAGTTTCTACACATAGTTATACCTAGTATTGTTGTATGTTATACATGGAACTCTCTTCTTCTCAATCTTTCTAAATGCATTTCTCTTGGAAATCTCCAGGGAAATATCTCTAATGTCCATTTGTGCATCAATAGTGCTCAACCAATTCCTTCCCATAATGATTAGGAAGTCCCCCTTACAATTTTCAACCTTGATCAATAGGAAATCGATAGGATATGATCACCCATAGACAGTGGTCATAATGTCTTCCACTAATCCCAAGGGAATAGTGATGGAGTGATCTGCCAATTCTAAATAGACGTTGCTCTTCTTGAGAGGAGGCAAGTTCTAGGCATTGTACATTTCCTGAAAAATCAAGTTAACACCAAAACCTAAATTAAGAAAATCCTTGCATGGCTTATTTTTAACAATCTGCAAGTAGATGAAAGGATTGCCAAGATCATCCCTTTTTCCTAGGAAGGTTACTAGCCTTGGTCCAATAAGATACAGCATGGGTTAACATGACTATGTAGATCTTGGGAGGCATTTGGTTTGAAGGGCTCTCAAAAGGAATGGATGCAAAGGATGAATGAGAAATAGGGTGACCAACTACATAAGTTGGAGAGGGCTTTGTAGGGCTATTGGTTTGAAAGAATGATCTTTTATAGGACCTAGGTTCTGAACCATCCAATTTAGGAATCAATTGTAAGTTAATAGCCCTTGTAGCATTACATTCTTGTGGCTATGCAGGAATTTCACCCTACATGGATGAAGCATGTGGTAATTGCATTTAAGGGTGGAGAAACATTTGTTGAAGGATGAAGAGGATGATAAGGATATGGGAATTTCCCCATAGGAGATGGAGAATGAGTTCTGTAGTACTTTGGAGGGTGGTGGTAATTCTAAAAAGAAGTGTGACCAGAAGAGTCACATGAAGTTATGGATTACTGAACATAGTACCCATGCGCATATGGCTACCTATAGGATACTGCTACCTTGGTGGTGGCATCTTCTACGACTATGGATGCTACCATTAATGGTATTACTTGTATAGTTGTGGTGGAGCTCTACTTGGATAATAAGCTTATTGTTGCTGGTGGAATTGCCTTGGGTTACCTTGAGGATAAGACAACCTTCTAGGTGCATGCCTTTATACTGGTCTAGGATTCAAAGCATACACCCCAAATTCCTATAAGTATGACATAATAGGATAACATCCTTATGGATGTTCATATTGGCAAATTTCACACTCACCATCATCATCTGATTCTAACTCCACAACTTCTTCTACTGCAGCAACTTTACCCTTACCCCTTTGGTAGGCACATTCAGCTTTCTTTCTTCTCCTGTGGTCATGATCATGACCTTGCTCTTTTGATTCTTCTATAATTTTCAAAGCAGTTTGAAATTTTTTGTCCAAATATTTCCACATTTTTTCAACCTTAGTAGAAATTTTAGACACAGATATTTGAATTGGAAAGGTTTTTCACTACACCACTTCATCAAGTGGCTTCTCCCCCTCACTGTCATAGAATTGAACCTTTCTTTTTCTGATGCAAGGATTCTGGTTATACTTCTCAACACTTTTCCATTTTCTTAACTCACCTTCTTCTCTTCAACCTACTCAATTAGCCTTTGAATTTAATGGACTCTTAGTTCTGATAGTCTACCATGGGCATAGACCCTAATAGTTCTCCTCATTTCTAATTGAACCCCATCTATGATATGGTGAACCTGCTCCCATTGAAAATAACCATGGCTAGGACATCTATGCAAGAGAGAGTAATACCTATCCATGGTTGCATCTAAGGATTCATGTATTTCTTCTCACTAGCCTTGGATTTGCTTTCTCAAATTAGACACTTTGAAGTACATTTGATATTTTTCATTAAATAGCTCAAGCATCCTATTCTATTTGTGAATTGATTCTGGCTCTAAGAAGTGGTACCAACTTTTTGCTTCTTTTATAAGTATCCTAGGAAATAGCTTAAGTTTCTACAAATCATTTTTTATGTTCTACAAGGCATAGGCATTCTGAAAGGCTCGAAGATGGATCTATCAATCTAAGTTATATCCCCCTCAAATCTAAGGATATTTTTCATATCTAACCTCTTGATTCTACTATCTTTCACATGCTTGGTTGGAATTCTGACTGCCTCTATAATGTTCAACATGCTTTGAGTTACTAGCAAAGGTTCATCATGTTTTGATGATGCTTATGATGTTCTCTATTACCCCTTCATTCATTGCAAGGCTTATGATCATTGTCCCGTCGCTCACCTCCATCATAGTTTCTTCCTTTGTAGTGTTGATTAGATTCAGAGGAGGAAGAAGAAGATACATATGAAGAGGACAAAGAGGAAGGAGGACTACCACCACCATGGTGTTTACCACCTCCTCTCTATTTATCACAACCATGATCATTAGGTTTATCATCATCATGATGCTTGCCCGAGCCCCTACCTTAACTTTTACTTTTGCCTAAACGTGGAGTGTTAATAGTGAAGTGTAAGTGTGCATTCAAGCCCCCCTTCACCAGAGTCAAGGAGTGGAGAATATTCATGTTGAGAACCCCTAGACGGAGGATCCTCCTTGTCAATTTGGTTTAGTAGGAATAAGGGGTTAGTCAACCATTTCCCCTTTGTAGCTTCAAGGTGATTCTCCTAGTGCCAATGTTGTTTGCATTTTGTTTCGGTGGGATGGTAGTCCCAATAGTCATGGTCCTACACAACATATTCATCATGGAGATCCTAAATGCCCAACCTCTTAAGAGTTTGGACCAGCATCCCAGGAACAGATCAGTTGGAAGGAAACACAACATTATCCTCCATATCTCACTGCACTTGTTCATCCTAATGTAAGATGAAGGCAAAATCAAGTACAAACTCATTTGGATGAGTGTACATCACTTTGAATTCTTGGGGCACTGAAGGTTTTGACTCATCATGCCTGTAAGAAGAAGACATTTTAGATTAAATAAAAATTTAGTGTGCTTAAATTATAATTATACTTATTATTATTTTTTTGAATTATTGTGATCTTAGGGTTCATTCCAACAATCTTAAACAAGATTCACTAAGTTCTAGATAGTGCACGTCTCAAACTACAAGTCCCTAGCACTGGCACTAATGATGAGCAGCGAATAGACCCTACACCCAACCATATGAATCACTAAGCATTCATGCGTGATCTGATCAAATTCCATAGACTTATAGCCTTCTAAGTGCACTGGTCTCTAGGAAGTGAAACTAACGGTTACGATTGTTGTCTTTCCAATTACACTTGTGAAATGCAAAGGTGTGATTAAGTGCAACTGAGGCATATGATTTTTATCATTTTTATATTTTATGTTTTAAGTCACTTTAGAATAAAGAGTAATGAATAAAATAATCAAATTTCTAATTTAATTTAGCTATCTACACTTAACTAATCCTAACATAAGCATCTGTTCCCACTTGCTATATACATCCTAAACACGTTTAACACTATTGGGTGACCAAACATTAAGCGTTCCTAGGATTACCAAGCTTCAAACATATGCTCAAAGTGGTCATACTTATGTGCTTAACTAATCACTATTTAATCTAGCTTAATTTAGGTTAACTACTTAAAGCATTAAAGGAAATTGCACTAAACATTAAATGCATAAATAAACAATTAATCTATTTCAAAGTGCTATAAGGTTTATCAGAAATCTTAACATTATTTCTACACACACTGTTGTGCTCAAGTACAACAATGCTTGAATAAACATCCATACACTCTTTAACTCTTACTGTGAGTACTTAGAAAGTATTCTAACTTTCAAGCAAGAAAACTACAATAGCTCCACTATAACTTTGACAAAAGATGTCATAAACATGTTGGGTGAGCATGTATTTATAGGTGAAAATAGACACTACATCGATGAGGCCACATCAATGCATCAAATCCCACATTGATGTGACCACATCAACAAGGCTTTGTCGATGTAACCTAAGAAAATGTGACTTATTACAATGTAATAAAGATTTCAAGGATTTCTACATCAAATTTTGTAATCTATTTCATTAAACTAAGGTGAGCAAGGAGGAGTATGAATAGGCTTCAATCTTTATAGGAGGTCCCAAAATGACATATCTAGAAGAGTTATCATTCTATGAGCCTCAAACTCTTCATGAGATTTATGATTTTGCACTTAAGATAGAAAAGAAGCTAAGCATATTTGGGAACATGGACAAATAAGTTTCCAAGGAAAAGAATAAGGGATCCAAATCTAAGAAAGGATCAAAGTTCAAATCTAAAGACAAAAATGATAGCCATGACAAGAGGATAAAAAATATGATGGGAAGGGGAAAGCCAAGAAGGACCAAGATAAGCAAGAAAAGGTTCAAGGCAGCAACTCATCCAAGATTTAGTGCTTAAAGTATGAAGAATGGGGACACAAGTACTCAGAATGTTTACTTTTCAAGGTAGCCAAACCATGGAGGTGAAGGAGACATCTAGGCAAGCTCTTCAAAGAGGTAATCCTAATGCTCCTAAGATTGAGAAAGTTTCAAAATTAAATTGTTGTACATTCATGAGGAATGTGAACAGAGAAGACCATCCTGCTAAAAACTTGTTATTTCATATTAGGAATATATGTTTACTTAGAAGGGAATGGATTCATATTTTAATTAACTAGGAGCCCAAAAAAATGTTATTTCCTTTGGGATAGCTTCTAGATTAGGTTTAATAACTAATCCTCATCCGAGATCCTACAAGGCACATTGGTTATCTAGACATTACTCTCAAGATATGAAAGAACAATGTATTTTGAAATTTAAAATTATGAGTTTTCATGATGTTATGAAATGTGATGTGCTTCTAGTTGATTGTGCTAATGTAATTCTTGGTAGACCTTTGAATTTTAACAATGGTGCTTAATTTGATGAAGCAAGAAATGTATCGAGTGTATGTGTTGTCACATTTATACCATTTGATAGAGCAATGTTCTTTTAAGATCATGATGAATATTAAATTACCCAATTTAATTTTTACTAGTGATTCAAAGATAACATACTAACATACAACAAGTTAGATTATTTCATTAAAAAGGGCAATAATATGAAGCATGATCTAATCATGAATGTTGAAGAAGGGAAAATGAATGAAAAGTACCTTCAATATTGCACATTTTAGGCATAAATGTCCATAATTTCAAGGCATAAAACCAAAGGTATATATTATGGAATTTATGAGAGCTTAATGACAAGCCAAAGGTTGTAAAATTTGTAGTTCTCCTATGTAAATGTTATGGGACTCCACACTAGAATTCACATCTATAGAATGTTAGTAAACATCATCAAATCAGTGAGATGTAGAGGCCATTTTATTCCCTATATAGGATGATTCTACACAAACCTAAAAAATGTCAGTGATATTTTAGCATTTTGAAAATATTCTAGCCTTCAAGTAATAGAGATAATGTTGAAGATTCTTCCACTCAAGATTGTCTATTCACTAGATGACAAATTATTACCACAATTAGCAAGGTTGCTTAGGTAATAATGATAGCCATGAGGAAAAGGCCAAATCGGTATGATTAAAGTAAAGATAAATATATATAAAAATAAAAAGATTCAAGACCCTAGTATTTGGTTAAAACTATGCACAAGCCCTGCAGCTTAAGAAGAAAAAGCTTTGAGAAATCAATTTTCTATGTTTATATTTAATCCCTAGATCTAAGTAAAAGAAAAATGGGATAAAATAATACTAATGAGGTGGCTATAAAATTGTAGCATAGCTGGAAGGAAAAAGGAATTCCAAGATGAGTAGCGCCTTAGGGAAGCAAACAATAACAACCATAATGAATCTCTATTTCAGTGATTATAGATTAATGAAGAGTATTTTTTTCCCACAACAATCAACCACAACTAGGGTTTGGAGGGTCGTTGCTGCCATGATGATGTTAGATCTGATCCTAGAGATGGAATAAACAAAAAACCCTCAACAAAGTCAATTCCTTAGGTGTTAGTGATGTAGCTGGGTAGCTCATTTGCATTTATGCCACATATGGGATGGGCATCATCAGCATTAGATTCAAGGACTTCAAGCGCAAGCCACCATCCTCTCACTAAACAACATCCACAAGGCAAAACAAGGTGAGAAAAAATTTTTATCTAGCACTCAACACAAATGGAAGCATGGTCATAGATTTCCAATGGCAATGAGTTCTTGTAGTGATTGTCCAAGAAAAAATAAATGGAGGACATGGGAAGAGCAACGTGTTGGAAAAATGAACCTTCATCCCTATGCTACACAAACCCTTATTCACACCACATGCTTGGAATAAACATGAATCATCATGTAAATTGTAATTAAATAATACTAGGCTAAGAACATAGTATAAAAAATACATATATTGATACAAATGTAAAGTTATAATTTTAGGTTTCTTATTCTATAAAAATAATGATAATTTAAAAATTATCTTTTGAGAAGAAGAATATTATTTGGGAGAACACTTGCCAACTTTACCTTGATTTTCTAAAGAAGTTATAACTTCCTAGGGTGATTATAAATTAATCCCCTAGATATTTGTAACATCCTTAACTTTTCATGATGATTGTAACTACCCTAAGGTCACTATAAAATGGCCTTCAAAGGTAGAGCAAAGAGGGAGGATTGGGTAGAAGAAACTTTGAAGACTATTGAAGATTTCTAGTAAAGCATGGCTTGTTGAAGACATCAATTCAGCTACTTTGATTTAATCTTGTGATTTCATTTCTTCCCATTTTGTTTTAGTTACTTAGCTAATGGTTTAGATAGTATCATGGTTGGCACTTAATTTTGAGACTTTTCTAGGCCTTTATAGCTTTTTTTTTGGCACAATATTAGACTTCTATTAAGGTTTTTCAAATAAGATCTTACATTGTAGAAAAGAATTTTGAGCAATTCAATAGTAATGTCTTCTAGAAATTTCCTATTTGAGTTCAGGGAATTTAGAAAATATTTGATACTTTGAGATGACTGAAATAGCATCTTTATTTTGAAAGGTTATTATCTTAATATTGCAATCTTGAAATTGTCAATTTTTTCTAGAAGTTCTATTGTTTGCAATTATTGACCAACATTAACTAGCCAAATAGAAGCTTATAATTTGTCATTTACAAAGTGTTTTGATAGTTATATAGAGTGTCTTTTGTGAAATTCCTTGTTCAACTCAAAGGGTTTGGACAATTCATAATAGATTGAATTAGAATAGCTTTATTACAAAATGTTAATTTATCTGGCTTAAATGTTTGAGATCCCACGCAAGTTTGCTTTCTTTTCTTTATTTTTTCAAAATTCATTGAATCTTACTCTATTTCTAGTTTTCTTGTGGAATTTTCTATATAAGGGAAAATAGAAGTAGATTGGAAAAATTATGTTCAAACATTTTTGTGAAATTTTATTTGTTACAAGTAATGTACTATGGGGACTATATAGACTACGTGACTTAACAAAATAGGAATTTTTAATAACTCACAATGTTTGACAAGGTTTGCTAAATTTCTTTTACAAATGCCAGTTACAATTTCATACACAAACCTAACCATTTCAACCTTCACAATAGCAAACACATACTCATGTTTAATTCATTTTATAACCACTAGTTCTATTTGAAATTATCTAGGTCTTGGTGTTGCCAAAGACCAGCAAGCACCTAAACCACATTTGAAGAATGCCTTTGCATCCCGTGGCTTCCAAGGTTGCAAGACTGGAGGCCCCAAACATTTGCAGTCCCAAATGAACACCAACAGTTCTTTTGATGCTAGAAGGAGGGCAAGAACATTATTTTTTGAGTTCATTACATTCAAAGAGATCAATATTCTTAGCACACCAATATCTCTTTTGTCACTAGGAGGGCTTTAAAATTACATACTATTTTGGGTTCATGATCAAACAGACTAACAATAGAAGATTTCAAAGGTTTCAAAGAAATTCTTGATTATAAGATTGATTACTCATCAAAGGAAGAAAAAAAGAAGGTTCTTGAGTTTGGGACAAGTAGTGAAGTAAAGACCAGAAGAATAAAGAAATCACCCCTTCTATCTGGTTTATTAGTCTACAAGAGAAAGTCAAAGAAACATAAAAGTTTAATAATTAAAAGGAATTTTAATAGGATGGCAAATCCTTGGCAAAGAGTTACACCATTAGGATTTCAAAACTACAATGATATTCCTAAGGTAGTTTACAAATATTTTCTTGAGCCTTTTATTCTTGGAAAAGCTTACTTGGCTAAAGAATACATCCACTTATTTGAGTTACCTTTGGATCATGCAAATGTTCAACATCAAGATCAAGCTTGTAGATTTTTTGTGGCAAATTTAAAGGATATGGCTTAAATTTGATATTCAAACTTTCCAAGAAATAATATCATAAGTTGGGATGATATGAAAAGTCTTTTCTTGACCCAGTTTGGCAATTAATTAGATCAACAATGATTGTACTATGGGCTAGTACAAGCTAAGTGAGGAGTTAAAGGGTTAATTAGAGATTTAAACATTAAGTTTCAAAAAATTTGTGAGCCCTTTCAAAGATAGTATAGACCATCAAATGAAATGCTTAGAGATACTTATCTTAAGGCTATGAATCCCAATATTTCAATTTGGTTAAGGAGAACTCCAAACTTGCTAGCATTGCATGACTACTTTAGTGAAGCTATACAATTAGAAAAACAATTGAACTTCAATCATGAAGAAAATATCACAAGTCAAAAAAAAAGAGAAAATGATGATTCCTATGCAAGCTTTTGCTCAACTTAAAGCATTATCAAGTCCATGTCATATTAAGATAAAGCAAGAGTTAGAAAGCAAAGAATCTAAAAGGGAATAGTGAAAGACTTATCCAACAAAGTAGTGAAAACTAGAAAAATCTTTGGCAGAATTTGAAGTCAAGGAAGAAAAGAAAAATAAAAGGTATAAGCATCAAGATACTAAGTTAGTAGAAGATGAGGATGAAAATGATCTTACTATGTCCAATTTCATTGATATTGAATCAAATAATGATCTATCTAGTGTTCATTATGCAAGCAAATCTTCTAACCATGGATCTAGTGATACCTCTTCTCTATCAAGTTCTAAGAAGGATATATTGTTAGAGGAAGAGTGTAATAATAATGAGGAAAATGGGTATAATCTACAATCAAAGGAAAGATTAACTACTTCCATGCCTCCAAGTGTCACTTCTGATCCATTTGCTAAGAGAAAAGCTTCTGAACCAAGTAGAATAGAAAAAAATAAAAGCAAAGAAGATCAAATAGAGAAAAGTACTTAAATTCAATCTTTTAATAAATGGATGAAGAAACTAGGCTTTTATGAAAATGGAGAATATTATTTAATTGAAGATCTTAAACATGTCAAGGCCAACATTAGCATACATCAATTATTACTAATAGAAGATCAACAAAGAAAAGCTTCAAAGTTTGTTAAGGGTAAAAGGGGATTTGGAGAATCAGAATTAAGCTATGTGTCTAACATTGATAAGATATCAAAAACTAGTTATAGTTGTACTCCTGATAAAGAGTCTCCTCCTTTCCTTTTGACAATGAATCTAAAAAATAGATATCTTCGAAACTGTTTGGTTGATTCTGGAGCTACCTCTACTATTATGTCATTATCTATATGGAAAAAACTTGGTTTGGCTCCTGAGCAGTCCAATAAAAAGATTGTTCAAGTGGATAAAAGTAGAGTAAAAATTGTGGGTCAGGTGTCCAATGTTCTACTAGAAATCACTTTTGAACCTAGTATAAAAACCAGAGAAACTATTCAAGTGGTAAATATCCCAGATTCACATAGTCTTTTGTTAAGTTGAAGTTAGAGTAAGAATTTCTTAGGTTACATATCAATAGATTATTCTCATATGTGGCTATTTGGAAAAGGGAGCTGAATCAAATATACATATATAGTGAACCTTTGATGAATGAAAACATTACTTTGAATGAAAAGAATAAATTCATTGAATCAAGAGCTTCTAAAATCAAAATTTGCACACTTCAAGAAGTTGATAACTTGGAAAAAGAGGACTCTCAAGATGAGAGCAAGTGGGAGGTATACTTCAATGGTTCTTGTAACTCCAAAGGTGTAGGAGTTCGAGTAGTTCTAGTAAAAGATGATTCTTAAAAAATATTCAAGGCAATTCATCTATCTTTCCCTTGTACTAAAAACAAGGCTAAATATGAAGCTTTAAGTATTAGAATTAAAATAGCACTGGAAAAAGGAATCAAGGTAATCACCATAAAAGAAGACTCAAGATTAGTTTGTGAACTAATTAAAGGTAATTATGTGGTAAAAAGCTCATTCTTACAATCCTATAAACAACTTGTCTTTACAATGTTGAATCAATTTCATCACTACAAAATAGAACATATAAGTAGAGAAGATAATTATATAGCTTATGATTTAGCAAAGGTAGCTTCAACATTATATGTGAAAAGGATAGAAAATTATGGAGTAGCAATTGAGAATGAACATCAACCATCAATACCAAATAACATAAAGCATTTACAAGTATTTGAAGATGATGATCAATTACTTAGGTTTTTGAGATATAAGTAGGAATTTGAAAGTCAAATCATATCTGAAATAGCATCAAGATCTAAGAAAAATTCCATTCCCAAAAAGGTGATTGAATATGAATATGAGTTTAGTAAAAATTCGCTTACCAGAAAAGATATATAGAATCTAGATGATCAAGCCTATGAAGCAGTGAATCTTGGATCTACTAAGATACCAAAGATGTTAAATGTCATAAACAAAAAGGATTCAATCTTCAAGAAAAAATTATTATTTCTCTTGATAAATAATTTGAAAAATTTTGCTTGCTCTTATGATGATCTTAAAGCGTTTATACTAGATGTGATGACACATAAAATTCCTTTAGTAAATGGTTATAAGATAGGTAAGCAAAAAAAAGGAAATTTAATCCATTATTTGAACCAGCTATGGAAGCTGAGATTAAGAAGTTATTGCAAGCTTAAATCATATATCCAATCCAATATTCTACATGGCTTGCTAACCTTGTTCTAGTAAGGAAAAAGAATGGTAATATTAGGCTTTGTGTAGATTTTAGAAATTTGAATGAAGCCTCTAAAAAAGAAAAATACCCACTTCATAGAATTGATGAAATGTTGATTAAAGTTTTAGGTTGTCAAGTATATTATTTCCTAGATGGTTTTTTAGGCTATAATCATATCATCGTAGTTAAGGATGACAGATATAAAACAACATATATCACCAAGTGGGGAACTTTTTCTTACCAAAGAATGTCATTTAGATTGTCAAATGTTGGAGCTACTTTTCAAAGAGCAATAAATTTAGCCTTTAAAGGTTTAATAGGTGAGTTCGTTGTACTTTATTTGGATGATATCACCATCTTTTCAAAAAGGAAGGAAGATCATATTGATCATCTCCAATAAGTTTTTGACAAATGTTGTATGGTATTTCATTAAATCCTAAGAAATGTATCTTTGAGATTAAATCTGGAAGTTTACTGGGCCACATGATCTGTCAAGAAGGAATTGTTATAGATAATGCATGAATTCAAGTAGTACAAAATATCAAGCATCCTACAAGTAAAAAATCTCTTAAATCTTTCTTTGGAAAGATAAATTTTGTTAGCAAATTTATCCCTACATTCATTGAAATTACTAAACCTTTGATACATATGTTCAAGAAAGATATCCTAGTAAGGAAAACACTAGAATGAGAAAAAGCTTTAATAGAAATTAAAAAGGCTATTCAAGAAGCTTCATACTTGGTATAACCAAAATTGAAGGAAGATTTCTAGTTATATGCTTCTGCTTCAAATGATTCAATACTTGCTATTTTAACTCAAAAAGATGAAGGTCAAGATGAACTAATTGGATTTTTTGGGTATCAATTGAAAGGTTCAAAATTAAATTATTCAAACTTTGAAAGACAAGCATTCACAATCATTAAAGCACTTCAGCACTTCAAATATTACTTGTAAAGCTCATTAGTTCACATTATGCTAATAGATCCTATAGTCAAAAAATTCTTAGCCCAAAATAAAATTGGATTGAAAAGAGTGAAGTGACTCATAAAACTTCAAGGTTTCATATTTTCATTAGAGATATGCAAAACCATTAAAGAAATGGGATTAGCCAAGTTAATGACTAGAGAAAATGAAATATGTATGCTTATGACTCATGAAGGAAACTAGTATGATGAAATTCAAGAATTCCTAAATACGCAAAAGGTTCCATATAACTTAACTACAATTCAGAAGAGAGCTTCCTTCAAAAGGATAAATAAATTTCCAGTTAAAGATGGAATCTTATATGGAAAGGATTTTAGATGGGTTTTGTTGGAATGTATTCATAATGATCAAATTAGTCCTATTCTAGAACAATTTCATGATCATTCTAATTTATTTTATGTCTCCTAAGTCCACCATGCAACGTATACTTGTTGGCAACCATTTAGAACCACCAACGTTGGGTGCCTCTAGTCTTATTACTTTGGGATCATGGCATGCAAAAGCATTCTTCAAATAGGGTTTAGGTGCTTGCTGGTCTGTGGCACCACCAAGGCCCAACTACCTCCAAATAGACCCAATGGTTATATGAGTATGTATTTGTTGTTGTGAATGTTGAAATGTGTGGGTTGTGTATGAAACTATAATTGGCTATCATAAAAGAAATTCAACTAACTTTGTCAAATGCTATGAGTTGTAGAAGGTTGCTATTTTGTCAAGTCACTTAGTCTATATAGTCTCTATAGTACATTACTTGTAACAAATAAAAATTTCATAAAAATGTTTGAGCACAATTCTACCAATCTACTCCTAATTTCCCCTAAAGAGAAAATTCCACAAGAAAACTAGAAATAGAGCAAGATTCAATGGATTTTAGAAAGAAAAAATAAAAGAAAGAAGATTTGTGTGAAATCTTAAACATTTAAGCAAGATAAATTGACATGAAGAAACACTTCACAACAAAGCTATTCCAGTTTAATCTAACTACAAATTGTCCAAACCCCTTAAACTCAAATAGCAATTTCGTAAAAGACAATCTTATTACACTGCTAAAAATACTGCATAAACAACAAAGCACAAGATTTTATTTTGGCTAGTTAATAGTTGTCAAGAATTGCATTCAATAGAATCTTTAAAAAATTTGAAAATTTTAGGATTGAAATACCAAAGCAATACACTTTAAAAAATAATGCTATTTCAATCATCTCAACATATCAAATATTTCCCTAGATCCTCTATGCTCAAAACAAGCAATTTCATTAAGACATTACTATTAAATTGCTCAAGATGCTTTTCTACAACATAAGCTCTTATATGAAAAACCTTAATAGAATTCTAATTTTGTGCAAAAAAAAAGCTATAATGACAACCTAGAAAAATCCCAAAATTAAATGCCAAGCACGATACTGTCTAAACTATTAGCTAAATAACTAAACAAAATAGGAAGAAATGAACTAATAGGATTAAAACAAAGAAGCTAAATTGATGCCTTTAGCAAGCCATGCTTTACAATCTTCAATCTTCAATCTTCCAAAAATTCCATCTCCTTAATCTCTACCCTTTAAGCCTTTTTATAGTGGCTTTGGGTAGTTACAATCATCATAAAATATTAAGGTAAGCCACAAATATCTAGGGAATTAATTCATAATCCCCAATGAGAAGTTGTAACTTCTATGAGAAATTTAAGCCATGGTTGGCAAGTGTCTCATTAGAAATATCAAGGAGAAATGGTTATCTCTAGAAAATTTTAGTTTCCCATGAAAATTAAATTGACCAAATATTCATCAATCCTTTCTTTCTCAAACCGTAAATCCTACCCCCTTTTTATATTTAAATTTTGGCAAACATAATTTTTAGAAAAAATATTTATTATGAAGGTCATGTATCTTTGAGGCCATGTGCATTTACCTGTCTACATTTGATGTGTTATCATTTAGAAGAGTGCACATGTCCCGTGGCCATTGTGCCATAGACCATGTCATCTTCATCCCATGTTGAGAGGTAGTTCTACCATTTGCCTTGCCTTGCTTCACATCTATTGTCGTTTCTACCAAGCAACTGTAGATGCTCTTGAGTCCTTTGTCAATGGAGTCTTAGAGCTGTGCCTTTAGCATCCATGGTTAATTTTACATTTGATTTTCCATCAACAGCAGCATAGGATGAGTCGCATTATTGTTGCCCACCTATGCTACAAGTGAATAAGCTACTTCTATAAAAGCACTGTCTACACACCTACACCACATTTGTGGTTGTCTTTCTACTACAAATTGTGCCCTATTTCATTGCCACAATAAGCCCTGCATTCCACATCTATCTTCAAGTTCATCATGAAGCATCTTCATTTAGTTGCCTGGGACACTAGTTCTAAGAGGGTTTCTTGTCTATGTTGTCTTCAACATCAGCATGGTAATAGTACCCCTCTAAACCCTAGTCACAATTTGATTTCTGTAAAATATATAATACTCTGCATAAATCCAAAGTCATTGAAATAGAAATTTATTATTGTTTGTTTTCCTAAGGCACTTCTTGTCTTGGAATTCCTTTTTCTTCTGATTTTACAACTACCTCATTAATATAATTTCATCCCTTTTTTCTTTTACTTTGATCCATGAATCAACTATCAACACATAACCCTAAGTTTTCAAAGCTTTTTCTTCTGAGTTACAGGGCTTGTTCATAGCTTTAACTAAGCACCAATATTTTGAATATTTTTATATTTATATTTGTTTTATTTTTCTTTGATAAGTTTGGTTTGATCTTTCCTATAGAACCGTTATTATTACCTGAGCAACCTTGCTAACTATAGTAATAATTTTCATCTATAGACAATCCTAAGTGGAAGAATCTTCAACATTATCTCTATTGCTTGAAGGTTGGAACAATTTTCAAACTGCTAGAATATCACCAAACATTTGATAGGCTTGTGCAAAATCATTCTATATAGGAAATAAAATACCTTGTGCATCCCATCGGTTTGATGATGTTTATAGATCTGAATTCCAGTGTGAAATCCCATAACATTTACACAGGAGAACTACCAATTTACAATCTTTGGCTTGCCATCAAGCCTTCATAAATTCCATAATCTATACCTTTGGTTTTCTACCTTGAAATTATAAATACTTAAGCTTGAAATGTGCAACCTTGAAGATACTTCCCATTCATTTTCTCCTCAACACTATTCATGATTTAATCATGCTTCATTTTATTTCCCTTAAGTAAATAATCTAACTCTTTGTATGCTCGTATGTTATCTTCCAATCACTAGTAGAAATTAAATTGGGCAATCTAATCTTCATCATGATCTTTAAAAAAAAACTACTCCATCAAATGGTATAAATGTGATAACAATACTCCACTATGGTTTTTATTGGCCTAGTATGTACCAAGATATTAGCTGGAAAATTCAAAGATGTTATAAATGTCAAATTCATGGGCCGAAAATCTAAAGGGCTATAGCTCCTTAAAAGCAGTAATTGTGAATAGGCCATTTTAGCAATGGGGCTTAGATTTTATTGATACATTTACTTCTTCAAGAGCTAGACATATGTTTATCCTCATAGCTACTAACTATTTCAGTAAATGATCTGAAGCAAAAGCTCTAAAGAAAAGTTTAGCATCAAACATAATTAAGTTTTTAGAAGATCAGATTCTAAGTTGTTTTCATCTATCTAAAGTTTTGGTATCTAATAATGGACCTACCTTTCAATCTAAAGAATTTATAACATGAGCATTAGAGAAATCCATCTTCTATTTTCTTCCTCAAATTATTATCCTTAAGGGAATGGCTTAGTTAAATCTACAAATAAAAATCTAATTTCCTACATTAAAAAGTCAATGGATGGGAATCCAAGAAATTGGATCGATTACTTGTAATCTGCTTTATGGACTAATTGTATTAGATTTAAGAAGGCTATTGGAAAGTTAGCTTATAACTTAGTCTATGATTTTCCCACAAAGTTACTAATAAGATTATAAGCTCAACCTCTAATTTTGTGCAAAATTATACTGAGAAAAAAGATTAAGATAGAAGTTTCATGACCTTTCTTATCAAAAGAAAAGCTGAAATGGATAGGGCTAAGGATCATTTATTAAAGAATACTTCTCAAATTAAAAGATGGTTCGATAGAAAGGCTTTGAAAAGGACTTTTAAAATCAGTGATCTTGTGTTATTATGGAATATGAAAAAGCTAAATACATTTTCAGTCATTTCAAATCAATAATTATCAAAAGATACATACAAGTCATCCACATTAAGTGGGATAGAGTTGCAGCTTCCATATAATATTTTCCATACAAAACATTATTTTGGGCAACTACCCATAACTTAAATATACATGTATATAATAATATGATATAGTAATAGTAATATATACATGTATATAACTATAATAATATTAAGTATACACAGTAGTAAGTAATAAACTTTTATATATAAGATTCAATATATATATATACTTAGTTATAATATGTAATAAAATAATATATATACATACTTATATAATATCTACGCATAATAAATGTATGTATATCCTCGACATATGTTTAGGCAAGTATATATGGTATAATGAAATAGGTATACGTTAGAGTAATAGTTTAAAAATATTTGTTAGTTTACATATTAAATTTATATTATCTTAAGTAATCATTACTTGTGATGTGTGTAAGTGGAAGTGGTGGTTTAGATAACCACATTGTGGTAAATTAATTTCACAACCAAATAATGGAATTTGAATTAGCCAACTGTATGATGATGGAAATTAAATAAGTTTTGGCTAAGTTGGAAAGTTGGTTATTGAAATGAGAGGGAATTTCAAATTTTCTAATACTATATAAAGAGTTGTGATTTTTATGGAAACACAACATCTTCGAATTTCACACTTGAGTGAGAAAAATAAGTGAAGTATTCTTAGTTTGAAATTAAGCTTAAGAGAGATGGTAACAAGAAGGTCTTTTATTCCATATGTTACAAGATGCTATCTAGAGCATGTCATGAGAGCCTATTGTAAGGCAACTACTCGTGGAGCATCTAGCAAAAGTCCTTTCTTACTTTGGCTTTCAGATAAATTTAGTTTCCTCACTAGTGGATACTCCATCCATTCAAATGTTTGCGGTAGCTTTCACCAATGCACCACTGAAGTTGAATGCCAAAGAGAGTCCAATCAAGATGAACCTAAAAAATCAGTAGCCAAAGAGTTGGATGAGAAAGAGACAAAGACAATTATTGGAGACAAGGATGAAGTGGACCAAGTTGAAGCTTCAACTAGGTAAGAAGAAGAAAGAAGAGCTTTTATCACCACAAAAATAGCATATGAGACAATTAACAACACAAGGATCCCTAAATGGGTTACCTTAACTATTCTCTTTCATTGACAAAATAGTTTGTATAAGAATTTGTTTATACAATTACCTAAGCTTTATTAGGAGTGAGGCTTTTATTCCATCAAACCTTAATTTTGATGGAAGTTTTCCTCAAAAAAAGTTTCTTGTTTTCTATGGAAAAAAAATGAAAATGTATTTCCAATAAAATTTATGTTTCTCACGTAATGTGGAAAGAGGGGAGTGAGAAATGTTGTCACATTTATACCATTTGATTGAGCAGTGTTCTTTTAAGATCATGATGAAGATTAAATTTCCCAATTTAATTTTTACTGGTGATTGAAAGATAACATACTAGCATACAAAGAGTTAGAATATTTACTTAAAAGGGCAATAATATGAAGCATGATCTAATCATGAACATTTCTAAAGGGAAAATGAATGGAAAGTACCTTCAAGGTTGCACATTTCAAGCTTACATGTCCATAATTTCAAGGTAGAAAACCAAAGGTATATATTATGGAATTTATGAAAGCCTAATAACAAGCCAAAGGTTGTAAAATTTGTAGTTCTCCTATGTAAACGTTATGGGACTCCACATTGGAATTCATGTCTACATAACGTCAATAAACATCATCAAATCGGTGGGATGTACGGGCCATTTTATTCCCTATAGAGGATGATTCTGCACAAGCCTAGCAAATGTGTGGTGATATTTCAACATTTTCAAAATATTCCAACCTTCAAGCAATAGATATAATGTTGAAAATTCTTCCACTCATGATTTTCTATTCAATAGATGACAAATTATTACCACAGTTAGCAAGGTTGCTCAAGTAATAATGATAGCTATGAGGGAAAGGACAAATTGATATGATTAAAGAAAATATATATATATATTCAAGACCTTGGTATTTGGTTAAAACTGTGCATAGGCCCTACAACTCAGGAAGAAAAAGCTCTAAAAAAATTAATGTTCTATGTTGATAGCTAATCCCTAGATCTACGTAAAAAAGGAATAAAATAATACTAATGAGATGGTTGTAAAGCTATAACAGAATCGAGAGAAAAAAGGAATTCCATGATGAGCAGTGCCTTAGGGCAGCAAATATTAGCCACCATAATGAATCTTTGTTTCAGTGATTATAGATTTATGCGGAGCATNCTTCTTCTTAAAAGATAATATTCAAATTATCATTATTTTTATAGAAAAATAAAACTAAAAGTATAACTTTACATTTGTATCAATATATGTATTTTTTTAAATACTCTCTTCTTGGCATAGTATTAGTTAATTACTAATTATGTGATGATTCATGTTTATCCCAAGCTCATGACGCAGATAAGGGTTTGTGTGGTGCATGCATGAAGGTTCATTTTGCCAATGCATTGCTCTTCTCGTGTTCTCCATTCCTTTTTGTTGGGAAATTACTACCAGAACTTGCTACTGTTCGAAATCTATGGCCATGCTTTTGTTGGTGTTAGGTGCTAGATGAGGATTTGTGCTTACCTTGTTGCATCTCGTGGATGTTGTTCAATGAGAAGATGGTGGCTATGCTGACTCGTGCTCGGAGGACTCAAATCTGATGCCAATGGTGCCCATCCCATATGCTGCAAAAATGTGAACGAGTTGCTCTACTACGTCATTGGNCTTCCTAGGGTGGTTGTAAATTAATCCCCTAGATATTTGTAACACACTTAACTTCTCATGATGATTGTAACTACCCTAAGGTCACTATAAAAGGGCCTTCAAAGGTAGAGTAAAGAAGGAGGATTGGTTAGAAGATACTTCGAAGAAACTTTGAAGAATATTGAAGATTTCTTGTAAAGCATGGCTTGCTAAAGACATCAATTCAGTTACTTTCTTTTAATCCTGTGAGTTCATTTCTTTCCATTTTTTTTTAGTTACTTAGCTAATGATTTAGATAGCATTGTGTTTGGCATTTAATTTTTCGATTTTTCTAGGTTGCCTTTATAGCTCTATTTTTGCACAATATTAGACTTCTATTAAGGTTTCCCAAATAAGAGCTTATGTTGTAGAAAGCATCTTGAGCAATTTAATAGTAATGTCTTATAGAAATTGCTTGTTTGAGTTTAGAAAATTTAAAAAATCTTTAATATTTTAAGATGACTGAAATAACTTCTTTATTTTTAAAGTTTATTGCCTTAATATTGCAATCTTGAAATTGTCAAATTTTTCTAAAAGTTCTATTATTTGCAATTCTTGACTAGCCTTAACTAGCCAAATATACGCTTGTACTTTGTCATTTACAAAGCATTTTGGTAGTTAAATAGAGTGTCTTTTATGAAATTTCTTATTAAACTTAAAGGATTTGGATGATACGTTAAAGATTGAATTGGAATAGCTTTATTATGAAGTGTTTTCACATGTTAGTTTATCTTGATCAAATGTTTGAGATCCCACACAAATCTACTTTCTTTTCTTCTCTTATTCGAAAACCCATTGAATCTCTCTTTATTTCTAGTTTTCCTATGGAATTTCCTCTCTAAGGAAAATTAGGAGTAGATTGGCAGAATTATGCTCAAACATTTTTGTGAAATTTTATTTGTTACAATTAATGTACTATAGGGACTATATAGACTAAGTGACTTGACAAGGTTAGCTATATAGACTAAGGGACTATATAGACTAAGGGAATTTTTAATGACTAGTAGTGTTTGACAAGGTTAGCTAAATTTCTATTACAATTGCTGATTACAGTTTCATACACAAACCCCACAATTTCAACATTCACAACAATAAACACATACTCACATTTAGTTCATTTCATAACCATTGAGTCTATTTGGAGGTATTTGGACCTTGGTGTTGTCAGAGACCAACAAGTACCTAAACCTTATTTGAAGAATACCTTCACATTCTGTGACTCCTAAGGTCATAAGACCATAGCTCCAAAACATTCACGGTCTCAAATGGTCACCAACACTATCATAGCTGAACAAGTGAGGTAGCACAGCTTACTTAATCCTTCTAGGAGGGAGGGAATACATTAAGGAACATGATAAACTCGATTTTCATTTTGTTGTTGCATCCATAGTTGCTTCTAACCATGAGGATGTATAGGTGGAACTTTCAATAAGTGTGCAAGACTTGGAGCAATTTTCCAAGGTGTTCAAGGAGGAATTAGATGGATTACTACCAATGAAAAATGTATAACATCAAATTGATTTCATCCATAGTGGTGCCATTCCAAATGAGAGATCATATTGAATGATACCAAATCAGCCAGCAGAATTACAAAGATAATTAGAGAAGTTACTTGCAAATGGCTTCATGAGGGAATCCACTTCACCTTATGCAGTTTGAGTAGTGCTTGTGCCAAAGAAGGACAATGATCAATGGAGAATATGCATTAATTCTAGGGCTATGAATAGGATAATGATAAGGTACATGTTTCCTATTCCAAGAATGGATGATATCCTTAATGTCCTTACAAATGTAGAAATTTTTAGCACAATTTATTTTGAGTGGTTACCATTAAATTTGCATCAACCTCGGTGATGAATAAAAGATAGCTTTCAAAACATTATATGGATTTTTTGTGTATTTAGTGATGTCATTTGTGCTCACAAATGCACTTGCTACATTCATGAGGTTGATGCATGATGTACTCAAAGAATTTATTGGTAAGTGTTGTATTATCTCTTATGATGATATTTTGGTATACAACTCTAATGAGGAGAAGCACTTGGATCACTTATTGAGAGTGTGTTTGAAATTAAAGGAGGCATATTTGGTGATCAATGTGAAGAAAATTCATTTCTTCAAGAGGAAAACCATATATTTAAGACATGTGGTTTCTAAAAATCAATTTTGAATGAAAGCTACCAAGGTAAGGACTATTAGAGATTAGCCAACTCCTAAGAATGTTGGGAAGTAAGATCAATTCTTAATTTAGCAAGTTTTTATCAAAGATTCATCAAAAATTTTAGTGATATTTCTTAGCCTATGTTAATTTTTCTGAAGAAAATTAAATATTTTAGGTTGAATGATGAGACCTAAAGAAGCTTTGACTTGTTAAAAGAAAAATTAACTAGTGAACTGGTGCATGCAATTCTAGATATTCAAAAGTTTTTTCAAGTGGAGATGGATGAAAGTGACTTGCTATTAGTGAGGTATTTTTACAATAGATAGGCCTATTCCTTTATTTTTTGAAAATTTAATTAAGTTAAGATGGAAATATATCATATATGAGAAGGATTTGTATACTATTATTCAAGTAACCACGCATTGAAGGCATTACTTATTGCCTAATGAGTTCACTTTGGTGACAAACCACAAAGCACTATAATTTATTAATTCTCAAAAGAAGTTTACCACAAAACACATGAAATGGACAACAAAATTTCAAGAGTTGAATTTTGTATTGAAGCACAAAATTAGGAAAGACAATGTAATGGCTAATGTATTATCGAAGGTGTATGTGGTGAAATTCAACATGCCTAATATGAAAGATATGGATGCTTTTACTAATTTATATGAACATGACACTGATTTTGGGCAAGTTTGTTAAAAGCTTGAAGGAATCATTGTTGAGTAGCATAGACTAATGGAGAAACTATCATATTCAAGATGAACTTTTATTCAAAAATGGGAAGGTATGTATTCCTAATTATGATTTTAGGAAAAACAATTTTATTGAAAAGCATTGTAGTAGCATGGTAGGTCACATGGATAGGGATAAAACATTAGAGCTTGTGGCTAGGAACTATTTTTGGCTAGGTATGATAGCTAAATTTTTAAAATTTGTAAAAGGGCATTTGACATGTTAGAAATTCAAAGGAGGTAAAGGAGTGGATGAACATTATATGCCTTTGCCAATTCCCAAGGGTTCATGGAAAGGTATGTCCATGGATTTTCTAAGTGCTTCAAAAGATCAAAAGTGGGAATGATACTATTTTTGTTATTGTGGATAGGTTCTCTAATATGGCACACTTCATTCCTTGCAAAAAGTAAGTGATGCTTCTCATATTGCAAATTTCTTTTTCTAGCATGTTGTGAAATTACATGAAATTTTTTTAAACATTTTAGTGACAAAGAGCCAAAATTCATTAGTCATTTTTGGAGGTCCATTTAAAAGATTTTAGGGCAAAGTTAAATTTTTTTCATGCATATCATCCACAATTTAATGGCCAAACTAAGCTAGTGAATAAATCCTTACTAAACATTTTCAGGTATTTATGTGATCAACAGCCCAATCAGTAGAAAGATTTACTATGTCATGTTGAATTTTCATATAATGACATTTTTCATGTTTCCATTGGTAAAATTCCACTTGAGATGAATTATTATTTTTGTCCTAAGATGATGGATAGTTTGAATATCTTTGAGGGAGAAGCTCAAATTAGTGCTAATTTTATGTAGGAGATGAGGGATTTGCATGTATAAGTGAAATCAAATCTTGAGAAGAGAGATGAAGAGAGAGTCCTTAAGAGAAATTAGGACATTCAAAAGTGTAAATTTGTAGTTGGTGATTTGGTTTGGATCCACTTAAAGTAGAAGAGATTAAGATGTGTCAACTTCTTTAAGTTGAAAATCAAGAAGATGAGTTCTTTTAGAATCAAGGACAAAATTAATGATAATGTCTTTGGGATTGATTTACCAAATGATGTTCGTATGTCTTTTGTATTTAATGTTTTAGATCTTGTGCACTATCATGGACAAATTAATGAATAAACCATATAGGATAGCATTAATGAGTTGAAGGGGGCTATTGATCAATTCAAATATTCATTGAAGACGAAGACAATCATACTCACGTAGAGAGAAGCTTCAAGCACTTAGGGACTGAAGAGGCATGAGTACTTGATCCATTAGAAGGATTAATACACTGATGATGCTATAAAGGTTCATGAGATCAACCTTTGTTCATGGGGAATAACTTCTATCCCCACTCAGTTATTCACATGAGTTCACTTTTTGAAGGGTGGAAGAGCTGGAGAAAAAAGATAGAAATAGCTAGATATCTTCAAGTTGAGCTTGATGAAAGGTTTCTATATTTCATGTTTTGGTTTTCCAAGAAATATTAATATTTTTTTATGTTTTGTATCATCATCATAAGTGTATCATGAAAAGTTAATGATTTTGCAAGGAGATTTTATGAGAGCACATTGAGGAAGTGTATGATTGGCTTGCAGCTCCAAGGTCACTTGTTTGTGTGTTAGCCTATGTGTTCTTGTGTTCTTACTTGTTCATTGAGATCTTAGTCCTAAGAGGTGGAAGAGATTCTCTTTGAGTTGTATCTTACATTGAGGACAATCATTGTATGATTGTAGAGCCTCATGCTCTATATTGTCATTTGAGTGTTTTTGAGTGATTTGGATGTTTGTGGGTTATAGAACCCTATTGTAATCTTTTCTTTCAATAATTGAAGATAGTTAGCTTTCTTTTTTTCTAGCATATTAAATTTTCTTTCATAATATCTAGATTTAATAGGAATTGAAGATTCAACTAATAAGAGTGAACCTACTCCACTCCAACAACAAGTCAAATCTCACTTCTTCTCATAACATCAAGTGTCTACTACTAACATAGCTAGATTTTGTATAATTCATAAGCTTTCACATATACATCAACACATGAAATCCATGTTGTCTTTAAATATGTACAGCAGATCTATAAAATTAAGAACAATTACATCTAGTGCATCACCATCCACCATTGTTTTAAAGAAAAACTATAAATATTTGGAAGAGATCTTCAAAAACCTAATCTATCCATCATCATGGTACAAAAACTATCCTTCATGGAAGGTCTACAAATCTAAGGGAACCACCTTTGAATTAATGAGTAAGGAATCCAAATCCAAAAAAGACATGAGGCTAGAAGTCACAAACATCTAAAACATATTCTTAAGTAGATTCTTAGAATTCTCTAATATCTAATTATAAACCACAATCCTATAGTCTAGTACAACATATGCTTTGATTTTCTTATCGCTCAACTTCATCTCAAGGAACCTCAGCAATTTGAATACTATAGAATAGTTTGTTGTTAGTTGATTATGTAATGAACAAACAAGTGTAAAGCTCCACCCATACATGCACTTAGAAAGTGAGGATTTACTAACAACCATCAAATATTCTTTCCACTTTAGCATCACAAAACCCTAAAAAAAACATGAAACGATGTAATCAATTGTTGCATCTCTTTGAAAAGACTAAAAAATAATAAAACTAAATAAAAGATATAAAATAGATAATAATTATTTATAGAAAACCAACAAGTGTATTTAAAAAACAAGAATAATGATGGTAAAAGCTATTAGAAAAACCCTTGACAATAGGGAATAGAAATGAACCTACAAACAATTTTTTTCACCAAATAGTTAATCCAAGTACAACACTGCTAAAAAAAAGGATTACATTGAAAGGCATAATTATAGCAATTCACAATGAGCCAAAAGAGTTAAACGTTAAATGTTAAATTCATCTTCTTACAATTGTGGATCACCCAATTTTATAGATTTTTACATATTGAACGTAGATACCAAATCTACAATGGTGTCAACTTAACTCACAATTCTATTTAGTAAATATCACACACAATAAACCAACTTGGCTCCAATAGCATGTTGTATTTTGAGGTTCAAAAAAACTAATTAAATCATGTTCATTAAGAAAAGTAACCTATTATAGAAATAAAAATACTTTATGGTCATATAACTTTAGAGAAATCGATGATTGGGAATAAATATAGGTGAAAAATCCCAAATATATAAGTAATGATAATAAGCAATAATTTCTATAATTAGCTCTATGACTTATGCACTTGAATAAGGATAAACATCAATAAATAATAAATCATAGGTATGAAGGTCTACATTTATGTCCATTTAGACACTAGAAAAGGTAGAAAGCATTGATAATTAAAAAATAGTAAACGATGAATACTATTGTAAAGCTTACAAGTTGAAATAACAAAGCACATCTATAAGTGAAAACTCTATTATTGATTGATATAGTACATATCCTTTCATGTCTCTTACATGTCTACTACGAACACACCAAAATGGCCTCTTTTATTACTCTTAGACCAAAATATATGATCTAACATTAACAGTCACATTCCTTCATATAATAACACGTTAATTAACTATATATTTAAATAAATTGTTACAATTGTAAATCTTTTTGGATAACATACACATTAAGATTTTCAAATATATTATTACTTAATAGAAATTAATGCCAAATAATCTATTATCTCCTTATCCTCAATCTCAAATTTTAATGATCATTCCAACTTTAAAATTACCTTGTAATGAGTATTGAGAGGGTTGTAAAGGGTAATTTTTAAGATAAGAAAATCCTATGTGATATATCATTCCATTTAAATACATATTTTTATATGAATTATCAAAATGCAATGCAACTAAGGATACCAAAAAGGAGTTTAAACAAGAATAAGGAAAAGAGAAGCTTTAAGGATGATAGAAAAATTGTGCCAAAAACTCAATTATAGTTAGCAATCTTCCTCTTCCTTATGTTCCCTATAGTTTTGCTTAACCTAAATATAATCAACATAACATTCCAAGGTTAGGCCTAGTAACTGTAAAGCTAGAGAAGTAATTAGGTCCTCTTTGTCCCACTTCTTTGGTGATCCCTATGTTATCATTCCATCCAAGCATCCACTTTTATTTGCACCTTGTCACAATCTTTAAAAAGACACCCAAGGGAAGAGTTATAATTATTAACTTATAATTAGTTATTTAATTGCAACAATTTGCCCATAATCAAGGTCATTTTACAATATAACACATTTTACACATTATCTTTCAATACATCATCTTCTTTTCTTAACTCAAAATTCAATCAATACATTACAAACCACCCCTCTAAGACTCCTTTTCCTCCTTAGATAGAGCTTTAGATGGAACTAGGATTTCTCTTCCAATTATTCATTTAGCTCGTTGTCTACCTCCTCCTCCTTATTACATACAAAATTATAATAATCATAATATTAGAGTTCATAATCATCAAATAATTAAGAATAACTTTGTAGCATATATTCTTTTTTCTTTCAAGTTTCCTATTAATAATGAAAATATTCACCAAGTCCTTAAGTAATAATTTTACTTCTTAATCTAATGACTCACTTCTCTTTACTCTTAACAGGTTTTACATCAAATGTAGCATTGGATTTAAAGTGTAAATTATGTCAGTATAAAATGTATGAAGTATCATTAGTATGAAAAGCTTTAAGCAAACCAACATGAAATACCAGATGAGTTTTCATATCAATAAGTAAAGATAATTTATAAGCTACTTCTTTAATAATAGAAAATGAACCATAGTTAAAGTGTAAATTATGTCAATATAAAATGTATGAAGTATCATTAGTATGAAAAGCTTTAAGCAAACTAACATGAAATACAAGATGAGTTTTCATATCAATAAGTAAAGATAATTTATAAGCTACTTCTTTAATAATAGAAAATGAACCATAGTTAAAGTGTAAATTATGTCAATATAAAATGTATGAAGTATCATTAGTATGAAAAGCTTTAAGCAAACTAACATGAAATACAAGATGAGTTTTCATATCAATAAGTAAAGATAATTTATAAGCTACTTCTTTAATAATAGAAAATGAACCATAGAAATAGATCCTCTTTAATCCTAGAACCCCTTAAACTCATTAGAACATGTCCAAATACATCCAAAATTAAGTAAAACATATCATTTTGTAGTCTAAATTCAATGAACTTCAAGTAGGTTTAACTCTTAATAGAACTTGATCCTTAATTTAAAACTCCTTCTTGATTTGGGTCTTAGCTTTATATACCTTATATTTTTCTTAAGTTTCATGTAAATTCCTGCTAACTTTTGTTACTATTTACTCCATAATCTTTAGCTAATTGCCTTTATAGTCCTTGCTTGCCATCAAATCAAACCAAGATGTAAGAAACCTACAAGTTCTAAAATAAATTAATTTTAAAAAAGTCATTTTAGTAGAAATGTAACAACTACTATTATAAGAAAACTCTACCAAATGCAAATAACTTTCCCAACTTCCTAGTTTATTTCCAACATAGCTTCTTATTATATCCTCTAATATTTGATTTATCCTTTCAATTTTCCCCTCTATTTTAGGATAATATGTAGTACTAAACTTAATTTAACTATTAGTCCCCTAGAAGAATTTATGCTAGACTTCTAACATAAATTTAACATTACTATCAAAGGTTATGATTTTTGGATTTTCACGTAGCCAAAGACTTTCTTTGATAAAAACGTCTACTACATCTAAGGTAGTAATGGTGCTTTTTTATCACAATTAAATGAGTCATATTTGATGGTCAATCTACCACTACTAGGATAGCATTGTTTTCTATTTTTGTTTTAGAAAGTCCAATGATGAAATTTATGGTTAGGTCTTCCCACTTCTAAGTTGGAACTTCTAAATATTGAAGTAATCCTTTGGGCATCTACTACTCTTCCTTCACAACTTTGCATGTTAGATAATTCTTAAACGTATTACACCACATCTTCTTTTAAACCTAGCTAATAATAGAACTTTCTCATCATTAGATATGTGTTAATAAATCTAGAAGGATCTTCATAAGGAATTCATGTGCTTTATAAAGTAGTTTTCTTTTCCATTCTTCTTTACAAGCACACATTTTTTAGTTCTTATAATATTCCCTTCTTAAGTTCATACCCTAGATATTTAGTTAGGTTTATAAAATCTTTCCAAAGTATGGAACTTGTGGAAGATCTTTGTGAAAGTCATCCTTCATTACTATAGTAACAAAGTCTATCATAACGATCCACATTCTACTTAAAGAATCAACAACAATATTTTGTTTACTTGATATATATTTTATCAAAATCATAATATACTAATAATTCTACCCATCTTCTTTATCTCAGATTAAAAGTAGGTTACTTTGGCAAATATTCTAGATGCTTAGGATCTATTTATAAAATAAATTTCTTTCCACACAAATAATGATGCTATCTTTAACATATGGATAAGAACCAATAGCTCCAAGTCATGAGTAGGGTAGTTGAACTCAGCTCCTTGTAGCTTCTAAAACTTATAAGATACCACTTATCCTTCTTAGGATATAACTACTCTAATACCTATATCATAGAATTCATAGATATCATACTGGATACATCACTATCTACAATCTGTAGGATAGGGGCCATGACTAATAATAACCTGATTCAAAGAAAAGCTTCCTTATACTAATCATTAAAATGAATTTTTTTCCTTGCAACAAATTTGTTAGTAGAGCTACTATTATTGGAAAGTCTTTTATAAATATTGTATAAAATCAAACTAAACCTTAAAAGCTTCTAACTTCTAAAATATCCTTGGGTTGCAACCAATCCCAAATTACTATAACTTGCCATGGTCATCCTTTAATCCATCTTTTAACATAATATGTTCCATGTAAGCTACTTCATTTTGGAAAAAACTCATATTTGAAGAGCTTAGTTTTTAATTTATGTTTCTACAATAATCTCATTACCTCACACAAATGATAAATATGTTTTTCCCTTATTTTAAAGTATACAAGTATATCATCCATAAATGCTATAACAAACTATTATCACATCTCCACCATTATTATGGAGCAGTGATGATTCTTGGAAGGATTTTAAAAAATAATAATAAAGATATGATACTTTGGTTTTATAAAAGACATATTTGAAGCTAGCCCCATATCAACTATAGGGAAAAAGTTTTAAGTTAATATTCCAAAAGTTTTAAGTTAATATTCCAAAGTAAAATTAGAGGAGATTAAGAGATTCACATGCCAGGTATATTATATTTTTAACCAAAAACTTGCTAACCATTAAGACGAAATCAATAAATTTTAAAAAATAAAATTCCAAAGTTTCAATGATGGTGTTCATCAAAGTTGCTGCAAAACGGCGGCCATGTCATGTTGCTGTGTACTAGTTTGAATTATCGGCATTCAGTGGTCTCCGATGGTACAAGCTTTTAGAATCAAACCTTTGCTATTTGGGAAGGTAATGTGGCAAATGTAGCCAAAAACACAGAAGTTAGCCGTAGGCATCACGTACAGACAAAAAGATTATCCTGCATAGCATACCCTCACTGATTCTGCCTACAACAACGGCTGCATCTAAACTAATGGGGTCATGAAACGAGCACTGCTGCAAATGCATGGCAAGCACATAAGTATTTCTAGCAATTCAAGAAGTACCAAGATATAACATGGTAATCTATAGAAATCCTCACCACTGCATATTGAGCACATGGATGACCCATAGTGCATGGAAGAAGCAAAGGCGGCGATGGTGGCAATACTAATCCTAAGTAGCGCCAGTGCAGACAACCATGGCAACTGGAAGAACAACCATAAGAATTTATCACATAAAGATCTAGAACAGCAGCCAAGGAAGAAGGCATGTGAGACATGTAGGTCACCACGCGATGATCATGAAAACCCACTTTACCAAGATTATGTCCATTCATGAGCACAAAAACATAGGGCAATATACGTGGCTTTGGATTTCAGTGAACTTGTAGGATTCAATGCCTGATTATAGGGTCGATGCCATGTTCCCAAATTCTCTCAACCATATTATGGTTCCAAGTGATTTTATTATTTTGATTTAATCTACCTTTACCACATAAAATATCATATAAAATTTAAATCAAAACCTTTGTTATGGAAAGAAGCCAATTTTGACATAACATCATATTAAGGGATTCAATAATTTCATTCTGTATAATATATCATCTAAAAGTTATAAGGAAGAGATTTAATGGACATTTGGCAAACATATCACAACATTAACACTCTACATGAGAAGTTATAACTTCCTATGGAAGTTACAACTTGTTCTCCTTGATATTTGTGGAATTGTAACTATCAAGAGGACACTTGTCAACTATGCCATATAGTTTTCTAATTCTTGTAACCTTCCTTTGTAATCTTCATAATATTTGTTGCCAAGAGAACACTTGGCAACCATAGCTTAAGTTTCTAATAACTTCCTTTGGAAGTTATAACTTCTAAGGTGGTTATCAATTAATACCCTTAGATATTTGTAATACCCTTAATCTTTCATTGTTATTGTAACTACCCTAAGGTCACTATAAAAGGACCTTCAAAGGTAGAGTTTGTAGAGTTTGGGAGATTTCTGAAAGGGATTTTTGAAAAGGATTTTTGGGAAGATTAAGATAAAGATATTGAAGTTTGTAAGATGGATTACTAAAGATATCAATTTGGCTACTTTGTTTTAGTCCTATGGGTTCACTCCTTCTCATTTTGTTTTAGTTGCTTAGCTAATGGTTTAGATAGTATTGTGCTTGGCATTTAATTTTGGGATTTTCTCTCTCAGTTGCTTTTATAGCTTTGTTTTTGCACAATATTATACTTCTATTAAGATTTTCCATATAAGAGCTTATGTTGTTGAAAAGCCTCAAGAGTGATTTAATAGTCATGTCTTAATGAAATTACCTATTTTAAGCATAGAGAATCTAGGAAAATCTTTGGTATTTTGAGATGACCGAAATAGCTTCACTATTTTAAAGTGTATTGTTGTGGTATTTCAATTCTGAAATTATCAAATTTTTCGAAGGCTCTATTAAATATAATCTTTGACAACTATTAACTGGCAAAAATAGAAAATTGTACTTTGTTGTTCATGCAGCAATTTTTGGTAGTATAATAAGATTGTCTTTATGAAATTGCTTGTTGAGCTTAGAAAGTTTGGATAATTTGTAGTTATTAAATTAGGAATAGCCTTATTATGAAGTGTTTTCTCGTGTCAATTTATCTTGCTTAAATATTTGAGATTTCATGCAATTCTACTTTCTTTTCTTTCTCTTTCTAAGTCCATTAAATCTCACTTTATTTCTAGTTTTCTTATGAAATTTTCTCTCTAGGAGAAATTAGGAGTAGATTTCTAGAATTGTGTTCAAATTTTATTTTTTAAAATTTTATTTGTTACGCATAGCGAACTAGAGGAACCATATAGACTAAGTGATTGAACAAAATAGGAATCTTCAACAACTCATAACATTTGACAAAGTTAGCCGAATCTCTTTTATGATAGTCGATTAGAGTTTTATACATAACCCAACCATTACAACATTTGCAACAGCAAACCCAACAGGAAAAATGATGAAAATTTTTCCAACTCTAGGAATTGACACTAACATTGCATCAACATTAGTGTTAGTGTTAATGTTGATGATACCCTATCAGCAATAATAGCCTACATCAACAAAACTCAAGGAACCCTCAACGTTCAACAATAGTCTTGAACTCAAATAGGATTCCCATAAGCTTTAAAATCAAATGTAGATAAATCATTACAAAGTTTTAGTAAGTGTGAGCTTAGCAATTTACATGACTTATAAGATAGCATTGCTAACCTCCTTGATCAATAATTTAACCTATTTCTAGGCTTCTCAAATCCCTTCCAATCACTTCAACATCATCCTGGCTTATTTCAATAGTAGTTTGGGCACCTCATAAGTTGAGCGATAAAACTTGAAAAAGTTTCAAAAAATTTTCTAGGAACCATGATTGACGCTAATGTTGCATCAACATCAGTACTTCTAACATTGATACCATCCATTGCCAACATCTTGTCTCGACCTCACAAACCCCTCAGCATCATTTTGGTAGCTTTTAATATTAGTTAGGAAGTAAAACAAGGCCTAAGCAACTTGAAATAACAACTTTGATAAAAATCTTAAAATATTATCTAGGCGTTACTAATGTTGACACAACGTTAGCATGAACATTCTTGATTGTCCTAATGTTTGTGCAACATAATTAAACTCAACATCCAGCACCATTGCCTTGTCTCACAACTTCCTTGACATCATCTTGGTGTCTTGTGGCATTAGTTTAGAGGTCAAATAGAGCTCTAAAAATTCATTTTTAGACTTTAGTATTGGTAACATTGATGTTGCATCAACATTACCTTGACAAGTTGCCACATTTGCTGAAAATCAACATACACACTAGATATTTTTGAACTTAATGACAAGAGTTATATTTAGCAACTTTAGGCTTATAAATACAAGATCAAAACATAAATGTTAGGTTAGATCTTTTTAGATTTAAGAGTACTTGTCAAATTTTGAGAGATTAAGACTACAAGTGCCTACTACCTTCATAGCACCTATGTGCTCCAAGATCACTTTTAGTGCCTCTAGCAGGCTTAGCAACAATTGTAGAGATATATTTTTTTGGATTCCACAACACTTTCTAAAGTTATAATTTTTTCAACTTTCACATCAATGATGGGACCCTTAGCTGAAACGACCCCATTTTGGTCCAAAATTGAATTTAGATTTCATGCAACGTTTTCCTATTCATAACCTAACCCTTTAAAGTTCAACTTCATCCTTTCAATCCATATTTTACTCAAGATTTGAGCTTCTTTTATCAATTTTATCATATTTACATTTTTCTTCGATTACTCATAGTTTGGCCCTTCCTTGAAGGTGAACAATTCAACATTTATCAATAAAGCATTTTCATTATTCGAAAAAGGATCTAGGAACTTTCTTCCATATTGTAGCATCTTAGTTTCATCATTTATTATTTTTTTATCTATGTTGCATACTTAAGATTATTCTGTCTTTTACATCACATTCCATACTTAGTCAAATTTTTAACATTTTTATACTTAGTCGTTTTTCGGCATAAAAATTCCATTTTACAAGAAGGGATCCAAGAACCTTTTCTCTAAGTAATAATATTATTATTTTAATATCATATATTCTTTTATACAAGTTGTATACTTATTTTTATTCTATTGTTTTTACTCTAATTCATACTTAGTTTATTTTCTAGTAATTAGTACTTAGTCATTTTTCTGCTAATTTTAAACTTAGTCATGTTTAACAATTAAAAATTCACTTTTACATTTTTCCCTTATCATTCCTAATTCATGTGTAGTAGGTCAAGTCCATATTTTATTAGAGGTTTGATGCCCCTTCATTTCATAATCATTAATATATCGAGGGTAAAGATCATTTATGCCCATGGGCGAAGTTTTTTCTAATGCTTAGTTCATGAAGATATTTTTGTAGAAATAAAAAGAACATTTCTATAGAAACAAGTAGTGGATAAGTATTCTTAATAGTTACCTTATTAAGGACTTTATAATCAATACAAAGATGAATGTTCTAATCTTTCTTCTTAATAAATAGTATTGGTGCCACCCAAGAAGATACACAAGATTTAATCTTTTTCTCATTTAGTAACTATGAATGTGTGCCTTGAGTTCTTTCAATTCATTAACAAAAAATTAGTAAGGAGCTTTTGATACAAATTTTGTATCTAACATAACTTCTATTGCATGTTCAACATCCCATTTAGGTGATAGCTCCTTCAAATCTTTAAGAACTTTCTTAAAATCTATTAATTCATCTAATAGTTGAACCTCTACATTTATATCAAACTTAAACATTTTAGTAAATATATGTATAGCCCTCTATTCAAGTAATCATTTAGCTTTCTTAACTGAGATTGTATGAGTTCCAAATTCCTTTCCTGCTCCCATAAGAACTCTAACTCTATCAATAGCAGGAACATGGAGGATACAAGATCGAAAACTAGTGATAATATTCTGAGCACAAAGAAATGACAATCCCAATATCACAAAATAATCTCCTAATCAAAATTTTAAAAAGTAATTTGAAAACGTAAGTGTTAAATGGTAATCCTTATGATTCAAAACTTAGAAATTAACACCTACTATAACACCCTCCCATCTAGACTTAGATAAGAAGCATTATGTTCGGCCAATGCCCTAAATCCTAGGTCATGACAAGGAAGGAATCTAATGGAACAAGCTAGCCAAGCATAGAAGGAACAAAAAAGGATAAACATGATACCATAACCAAAAAGAATAATACATTAACAAGAACCAAAGATATAATATAAGAAAAAATGAACTACATTAAATCATAAATATTCATTCCCCAAACATGAAGTATCATATAACATCTACTCGAATCCATGGTAATATCCAAATAGGGAAAGAAATACATAACATGTTCAAAATATATTAAGCCATATAAAAAATAATGAGTAAATATAAATTTTTCTAATAAATGTTCATAATTCTATATGGCATCATTAAGTATCAATCTATACCTAGAAAATTTAAATAAGCTTTCAAAAGATAGATCAACAATTTATGGCCTTCCTCCTCTTTCTAGTACTATTTACCTAGAAATAATAGTTAGGTCAGTATCAAACTAAGTAAGAAACCTTTGTACAATCTTTTGATTGTCCAAGGATAAGTGTTCATGCTGGAGGGCTAAGCAAGAGCAGTTGGACCTGTAAGTACACATCAGCATGTATAACATACATCATCTATTATAGTAACAAAAGATGATTATGCAATGTCCAACTACTAGCAAACATTCTCTTCATCCCATCAACTAAATAAATACATCAACTAGAAGACTAGCATGCACTGCACTAAGTGTATCATGTGAAAATATTAGTGTGTTCTCACAATTAGCTTATCAGTTCAGTTATCATATATCACTTACGTACTGCCATGCACATAGATTTATTCTAGTCTTAACCAATCCAAGTGGTCCTTACAAACCCATTGTTCAAAAAATATACATCAGTGTTAGAGATGTCTAGCATACCTTCTAATGTTTTGAAGGGCTAAAGTGCCAATAGAGAATTGAATGCTCTGCCTCTCTTGTAGGATGGGATCTATGATAAGAGCTTCATCAATGCATCTTAATATGTGGCCAAATCCACACCATTCAAGTTGCTAATCATCAATCAATCATACAACTTAGTGTTAGCTCCTTCTAATATATATTCACATAGATAAAAAATACACAAACCAGCATTAATGATAGAGACTCAAAATATAGCATAAATTTATATAAAAATACAAGTTTATTAAATAGCATAAATTTATATTGAGGAATGAAAATTTTTATATGTATTTTTATGTATTTTTTTAATCTTCTATAGCAATCCAACAAAAAATAATCATACATGGCCTATCATAGAAAGCATTATATGTTGTCACCTCTAGGCTAGCTTGATAGCTATTATTATAGATAAATTCTATCAATGATAATAATCTATTCCAGTTGTCTAAATACTAAAGAGCACATGATTTTAGCATGTCTTCTAGTATCTCATATAGATATCCATCTAGGCATTGGTGCTTAATCTTAACTAGTTGAAAAATCAAGCACTTAGTCATAAATTTTGCAACCTACCTCTTTATTCTTGACCACCAATACATCCTACTTAATAACTTATACATCTTGTCACTACTAAAATGCATCTAGAACTTATTCAAACGAGCTTCCTCTAGCAAGTGTTGATGCAATAACTTAACCATGTGAATCAAGATCCACTAATAAATTATCTAACTAACTCAATTGTTGACATTAAGAATCCTATTTTGCACTACATGAATCTACTCTAACACATTTAATTGAATTACTAGACTATGGATTTTACTAACCACTCAACTTAGATCATCTATAATAATATTTCTTCTACCTTTTTAATACTAGATGATAAAGGTAAAATTAGCTAACAAATCTACCCATATTCTCTAATGTAGGTTGAGTTTTGGCTAATCCATCAAATAAAATAGTTCCTTATAATCAATCCAAATCATTAACTACTTATTCTAAAGATAATGTTACCACATCTTAATAGCAAATATAATTATACCTAACTCCAAATCATAAGTATGATATAGAGGCTTATGAGGATTTAACTACATTGATGCATACACCACTACTTTATTCTCTTGCATAAGGGCACATCCATAGCCATCACCTAAAGCATTGATGCAAACATCATATGACTTATCAAGAGTAGATGAAATCAAAACAAAAGTTAAGATTTGTCTATTCTTGAGCTTTTTAAAATAATCCTAGCACTATGGAGTCCACTTGAATCCTACTTATTTCTATGACAACTTTTTCAAGGGTAAAGTAATATGAGAGAAGTTCTTAATGAACCTCCTATAGTAACTTGTTAATCCTAGAAAGCTATGATCCTACCCAACATTCTTATGAACATATCAACCTTTGATACTCAAATTTTGATGGGTTTCATCATCAATTTAATTGCCAAAATAACATGTCCTAAGAACTAGATCTCTTAATGCCAAAATGAATCCTTATATGATTCCATGAATAACTCATGCTTCAAAAGGATTTATAATACTATCCTCAATTGTTACTCATGAAGCTAATCAAACTATGAGTATACCAATATGTCATCAATAAACATAATGAGAAAATCATGAACTCGTAATGTTCATACTAAGTTTGAAAGATTATCTTCAAAACCTCCTCCTATTTGATATGAACCTAATGGTATCCAAACTTTAGATCTATCTTTAAGAACAAACAAGCATCCCTCAACTAATTAAACAAATCATTAAAACATGGTAAAGAATACATTTTCTTCACAATCATCTCATTGAGATATAGATAATCCATGCACAACCTTAAGCTTTCATCCTTCTTCTTAATGAAGAAAACAGATGGACCCCAAGAAGACATACTTGAACAAATCAAGCCTTTTTCCGCTAGCTCCTAAAGTTGAATCTTCAATTGTTTTTAACTTGACCAACACCACCTTACATGAAACCTTGAAAATAGGCTCTACACCTAGTTTGAGAGTAATCTCAAACTCAACTTCTCGCCTAGGATGCATAGTAGGAAAATCCAAACAAAACACATTAAGAAACTCATGAACCATTGGGATTTGATCAATATCCTATGAAATAGCTTTACTTATTGAAATTTCATAGCACAGGTGGTTCTTCTATATTAAGCAATGAAAAGACCTTGAAAAAAATTCAACTTAATCTCACAAGGCTTAGTCAACATAGTCACCTATTACATCCTCAATATTCATTAAGAAAAATACCTTATGATAGTAATCCAAGTTGTCCTAATAGTGAGATAACTGATCAAAGCCTAATATAATATTATATTCTCTTATATTCATGACATGAAGTTTACTGAGCCAAGAAACATCATGTATCCTCAAGAGTACAAACCTTCAAGATTGATCTACTACAAGCACACTATCACTAATAATTCTGATCACAAACCCTTTATCCAACAACTAACAATCCAAGCTTAACTAACGAACTACTCTCAAATCAATAAAAGAATGACTGGCACTAGGATTAAAAAGAATCAAAACTAAAAATTGTACCTCTAGTCTTCATCATGATGTTAGATTGCACATCTATTGGTTGGTCTATTAAATCATATACTCGGTCTTCAATTCTAGCACCCATAACTTCCTGATCACCTACTAGCCTACCACCCAACTAAGACTCACTACCACTCAAATGTTATAGATAGTTGTATCTCTTGTGACCTAGTTGAGCATAAATGAAATAGTTGGGACAATCCTTATTAAGATGTCCAACTTTCCTATAGGCAAAGAATGTCACAAAGTCATGAGTGATCCCATTACTCTTAAGCTATTCTTTTCGCTAACTACTACTACTTGTCTCCTAATCCCACTTGAACCCACTTGGTTTTCCTTAGAAGAAGACTAGCTACTTTTTTAGAAATGATCACAATGCACTCCTCTAACAACCTAACTACATTCTAATTTCAAAGCACAAATATAAGCTTCTTTATACATCGGGGGCAAGTGATCCTTGATGGAGGCATGCAAACCATAACTAAAGAAAAAAGCTTTGAGCTTTAAATTTGCATATATTTGTGGAACATACATACCCAACTTGAAAAACTTTGTATCATACTCATGAATGTACCAATTGTCATGATACAACCAATAGAACTCCTTCACCTTCATCTTTACGTACTCTTTAGAAACATAACATTCATTGAAGATGAGAAGGAACTTGCTTCAATAAACATCATACTTTTTCTCATGCTTATCCATTTCCCAAAAAACCCACTAATTACATTGTCAATCACATCTACTACTCAAGAGTGTAGCCCGAAAACTTGAAAGCTTTAATGATATCCTCCAACCACTCTATAGCAAACATGAGGTCCTCCTAACCCAAAAAGGTATATGATCTTAGTTTATGATATTATTTCATAAGATCTTTGCCCAAGGACTATCTACCACTATGAAAACCAACATGTGAGGAGGATGGACTAGTAATCCATGGAACAAGCTTACTCAATTACTTATCCTCTAATCAAATGATGAAATTGATAGAGATATTAGAAATAGAATTGAGGCAAGATGATAAAAATGGAGATAGGCTAGTGGTTTTCTATGTGATAAAAGAATACAAATAAAATTAAAGAAGAAATTTTATGGATAGCAATCAAGCTTACTATCTTATATGGTGTTGAATGTTTGGCAATACAAAAGAGGAGTGAATAATGAATCAATGTGGCAAAAATGTGAATGCTTTGATGGATTTTTCATGTTACAAGAAGAGATAAACTACATAATGTAGATATCAAAGAAATACTTGAACTAGCTTCTATTTTAGATAATCTACAAAAATGGTCCTTAGATGGTTTGGACATATGCAAAGAAGATCAAACAATGAGCCTATAAATAAAGTTTGCCACATCACTATTCTAGGAAAGCCATCAAAAGAAACACTAAAGAAGACATGGGAAAAATGATTGAAGATGATTTCAAGAAGCTATAAATAAATAATAATCTAGCTCTACGTAGAGCCAAATGACAAAAAAGAAATCATGTAGCTAACCTCATTTTGTTGTAAAAAGGCTAGGATAATGATGATGATGATGATGAAACATGCTCAGTAGATTACTAGGTACTTTAATCCTAATGTAAGGATTACATTACTATATAACATACATTTCAATACATTATGTAGGTTTCAGCTGGGCTCTATTAAAGATTAGTCTTTCACCATCATCTCCTACCATTGTTCCTTATGTTTTATCTTCTCCACCATTCTTCAAGGCTTCCTCAAATAGTAAGAAAGATGTATTCATCATCCTCAAAGTAGGTAGTCATTTGAAGGATCAAGTTATTTTACCAATTCAATATTCTACAAAGTTTACTAGGTCTACCATGTCATAGGTCAATATTAACTAAGTTCCTATAACTATGCTTTTGGTCTTTTTCTTAATCACTTCTCTTCTTCTTGTCATTATCTTACCCATTTATTTTGATGGATCTACTAGGTGAAATAGACTATTCATGTTGATGAGATATTCTATATTAAACATAGATGTTGGAAAACCATAAAACCATACTTTTAGAAAAACTTTAGAATGAAAGGCAACCTATAACTTCACATTTACATTTTAGCTTTCTCCTCTAGTTGTGTGATCAATCAACCTCCCCTAGTACACTAGTTAAAGATATCTTATCTATAACTAAAATAAAGATTCAACACTTTTAGTGGAGTAGTGACCTTATAGTAATGATTATTGGGATAAATTGATTATCTAAGTATGGAAGATGTTTGGACTATAGAAAAAAGACCCTTAATACTTTAATCTTCTTATAGAGAAGAAGTTATAATCTTCACAAGTAAGAGAGAGATCAACCTCAACTTTGTTACAACTAAGAACTTTAAGAAGCAATACAATAAAAGCCATGACTATTATATAGTTTCAATTCATGATGTGCATAATAAAAATATGAAATAGATTCTAGTGGTTTAGGATGTCACAAATGTGTTTAAGAAAAAACTTTATAAGTTATCTCCTCACAAAAAGATTAAGTTTGAGATCAATCTTAAACTTAGAACCCAACCAATTTCCAAGACACCTCATAAGATGTCTCCTATGAAACTTGTTGAGCTTAAGGTACATATATAGGAGTTTATGGATAAGGCTTGGATTTACTCTAGTGCCTTACCTTGAGGTGCTCTAGTACTCTTTTTTAAAAAGAAGAATGGTAATTTAAGGCTATGTATTAACTACATGAAATTGTATCAAGTGACAATTAGTAATCAATACCATCTAATCAAGATTAATAATATGTATGGCTAGTTAAAGAAAGCTAAGATGTTCTCTAAGATAGATTTGAAGTCTGGACACCATCAAGTTAGGATGAAGGAAAAGGATATTTTTAAGATAGCTTTCATAATAAGATCTGGACACTATAAGCTCTTAGTCATGTACTTTAGACTCACTAATGTCATGAAAGTTTTCATAGATTTTATGAATAATGCACTACGTCCTTACCTAGAACAATTTATTATTTTCTTAATTTATGACATTCTAGTATATCTTAAGGAAAAGGAAGATCATCAGGAATATTTGAGGATAGTGCTACAAACTTCAAGGGAGAAATGACTATTTACACATGTTTCTAAGTATGACTTATCAAAGAAAGAGATTCAATTGCTTAGTCTTAGGATGTCAAGAGTATGTGTAGTAGTGAATCCTTCTAAGGTATCAATGATTAGTGTTTGGCCCATTCCAACCATAGTTAATCAAGTTAGAAGTTTCTTACACTTAGCTAGCTAGTATCGAAAATTTAGAAAGGACTTCTCTAAGATATAAACTCCCTTTTATAAGTTGCTAAACAAAGTTCATGTTTTCTCTTATAGTACTATTTTCTAAAAAGATTCTAAGTAGAAGAAAAGGTCAATCAAAACACCTATACTAATCTCACCAACTCCTAGAAAGCCTTATGACATATACCTTGATGCTTCAAGAGAAGAGTTTGGAGGAGTTCTCATGTAGGAAGAAAAAGAGATAACTTATGCTTCTAAATAGTTTAAACCTAATGAGACCAAATATCCAACTCATGATACAAAGCTTAGTGCCATAGCATTTTATTTTAAGATTTGAAAGCACTACCTACATGATGAGCACATTACACTTTGGACAAATCATAAAAGCTTCTAGTATGTAATGAGTTAGCCACTGTTGAAGATGAAATAGAGGAGATGAATTTTGTTGTTGGTATATCTTGACGTCATAGTTTAGTATCATTTTGGCAAGGTGGTAGATGCACTAAGTAGGATAGTTGGAAAAATCTACAGCCTTACTATCTTAACTAATATAAGGAATGAGATAACCTCTTAAAAAATCATAGACCCTTAGTATCATGAGAAGATAGCATCTCTTCTAGCTAAGAAGCATTTATTTTTAATGAATAGTTTAGGCTTGTTCATCAACATCATCATACTAGCCTTTTCCCAAAAAAATGGGGTTAGTTACATGAGTTTTTTTCACTATTTACCTCTATGAAGAGCTAGACCTTTGTTTATCTGTAGTTTCTTCAAATCATCTTTGATCATTTTTTTCCCACATCTTTTTTTGGTCTTCCTTTTAGTGGCTTTCTTGGAATAGTGATGTAGCAACCTTTATTTATAAGTTCATCATCTAATCCTCTTTACACATGTCCAAACCATCTAAGTTGTCATTCTTGTTTCTCATTGTAAATAGAAGTCACTCCAATTCTTCCTCTAATATCTATATTATGTAGTTTATCTCTTCTAGTAACATTCAACATCCATTGAAGCATTTGCATTTCTACCATATTGATTTGTTGTTCATGCCTATTTTGTACTGCCCAACAATCAGCACCATATAAGATAGCACGCATAATTGCTATCCTATAAAATTTTTCCTTTAATTTTGTTAGTATTTTTATCACATAGAACATCACTAGCCTATCTCCATTTTGACCATCCTACCTTAATTTTATTTCTGATATCTTTGTCAATTTCACCATCTAATTAGAGGATTGATCCTAGGTAGCAAAACTGTTTGTAGCAAGAAATATTTTTTCCTTGAATAGTCACTTATATTTCACCACTATTTATGTTGTCATTAAAAATACCATGCATATCGTCTATCTTAATTCTACTAATTTTTAAACCTTTTAATGCTAGAACATGTTTCCACTCCTCCATTTTAGCAATAATATCTTCTTGAGATGTATCTACTAACATAATATCATCTACAAATAGCATACACCAAGGGATTTTATCTTATAGTTCCTTTTTTAATTCATCTATAATAATAGCAAATAAGTATGGGCTAAATGTAGACCTAATATGATTGGAAAATCAGATGTTATTCTATAAGTTGTTCTAATTTTAGTAGTAGCTCCTTCATACATGTCTTAAATCACTTTAATATATTTATTAAGGACATTTTTCCTCTACAAAGCCCACCAAATAATATCTTTAGGCACTCTATCATATGCTTTTTCCAAATAAATTAAGATCATATGTATATTTTTTCTATATTTGCGTAATTTCTTCATTAGTTATCAAATCAAAAAAATAGCCTCTATACTAGACCTCCTTGGCATAAATCCAAATTGATTTCTTAAGACTATTGATTCAAGTCTGAGACATTACTTTATGACTCTCTCCAAAAGCTTCATAGTATGGCTCATTAGCTTGATCCCTCTATAGTTTGGACAATTTTATGTGTCTCCTTTATTTTTGTAAATGGGAATAACAAAGCTTTTTCTCCAATTTTTGGGCATCTCTCCATCGTTCAAAATGAAGAAATTCCTAACAATTAGATAGTTTAGGCTTGTTAAAGTTTAAAAATATGGTTTATTTCTATTTTCAATTAGATACAAATTTATCAAGAAGGCTTACTTAATTAAGTATCATATTCATCCTAATAATGATAAGATGTATGACAATATTAGGAAGAATTATTGATGGTCTAACATAAAGAGGGATATGGATGAGTCTATGGCTAAGTGTTAAGTATGTTAGTAAGTCAAGGTGGAGCATTAGAGGCCTAGTGGTTATCTTCATCCTCACACTATTCTAAACTAGAATTCAGAAGTTATTGGCATGGATTTCATCATAGGACTAACTTATACTAAGAGTAGGAAGGATTTCATCCTAGTAATCATTGATCTCTTAACCAAATTTTCTCATTTCTTAGGTACAAATGCTATAGCTAATGTCAAAGAGATTACATAGCTATTCTTATCAAAAACTATGAGGCTTCATAATGTTTTAACTAAGATTGTATTCAACGGAGATATAATGTTTCACTCAAGATTTTAACAATCCTTTTAAGAGAGTCTAGATACTAAGTTAAATCTTAGTTTAACCTATTATCTACAAACAAATGGTTAAACAAAGAGGATAAATCAAATCTTGAAGAATATTCTTAAAGCTTGTACTTTAAACTACAAAGATAGTTGGGACAAAGTTATCCCATTAGAAAAGTTTGCTTACAAAAATAGTTATTATGCTAGTTTGAAAGCAATAATATAGGAAGTGTTATATGGTAGACCTTGCCACACATTGCTTTGTTAGGATACTATAGAGAACAAATGAAAAACCTGCACATGATAGATTTGTTATGTATGCTTATAATAGAAGAAGACATTTGGAATTTAACAATGGAGATAACGTACCTTTTAAATTTTTTCCTTTAAAAGGAATTATGAGATTTGGTAAGATAAGAAAATTAACACAATGCTACATTAGTCCCTTTTTGATTTTGAAAAGGACTAGAGAATTTGCCTATCAAATCGATCTTTCACATTAGTTATAGTCTCTTCATGATGTGTTTTATATATCTATTTTGAGGAAATATATTTTAAATCCTGCCCATGTCATAGAATGAAAAAATGTATGGATTCAACCTAATATTGGTATGTAGAGTGACCAGTCAAGATTATGGATAAGATGAAAGGATAATTATAAATCAAAGTCATTCCTATGGTTAAAGTTATTTGGGAGGCATGATGCCTATGAAGAAACTTAGCAAGTGGAGAAGGATTTATATACCACTTATTCTAAGATCTTCTAGGAGGAAGATTCTTAAGGAGAGAATAATGTAATACCTTGGTTTTAAACACCCCTCCCTAGGTGGTATGTCTTTTGGCTTGAATCCTTTGTATGTCCTTTGACTGTCATATGTTTTATGGTTGTAACTTGTACTTTGGTGTGTCATGTTTTTTAGTTATAACTTTTGGGTTTATTTACATACTTGAGTTGTATATGCCTTGTAACTACTATTATAAGGTATATATTTGGTATTAATTTAATTTAGTATAAACATATGTGCACAAACCCCTTTGTTAGAGTTTTGAGTAAGTAGATATCAAGTATTGGATGCATTATTGGCACATGGGGTTCTACATCTACCATATGGCATGCTTTGGTTGGTATGTGTATGATATGCTTTTATAATTATTTGCTAATTAGTTAATNATGGTATTTGAACATTGGTCCTTGGTTAGTATATGGATTTGATACATCTTGCTAGATGGTAGTTAGTAGTATCTTAAGAACCAATGTTGGGTATAGACCTCTTTCAGATATAGAGGTTATATTTTAATTTTTGGATTTGGGATATATGTATTCTCTTTTTGCTTTTAGTCACATGTTAGCAAACACTCATTTACTAGACCCTAGCATGCCCTTGTGAGCATAAATACTTGATAATCCTTCTATTAGAGATCATTCATTTGTTTCACCAACATCTAGAACATAGAGCCAAAGAGGAAAACCTTGTAAAATAGGAGATAATCCATAGCCAAGCATACATAACTTTGCAAATCTACATAAGTGCTTTCCTTTCTAGGTTTCCATGTTAGATCTCATTTAGATTCAATCATTGATCTTTTGCCTCTATTTAGTGTTGAAGCATATTTTAGAATATTTCAATTTCATGATTGTTTTTATGAATGGCACTTTTAATTAGATTAGGATATTTTACATCACACATACTAGGCAAGGTACAATTGCTCAATTTTTTTAGTAAGTGAATGTTGAGATCTAGATGGAGATAAATGTCAACATGCATGAATAATTAGTGAGGCCACCAACTTTTGACTACCTAATAGATTCATAAAGTTCCTTTCATGAAACATTACCGGTTTGCACAACCCATATAAGATGTTTTTCTTAAAGAATATTATCTTACAAGATAATATTAATGTGTTTATATTATAGGAAACTAAGCTTGCTACCCCACCCATGAGCTCCATCCTTGGATTTATGGATATTTGAGAGCCTTCCAATAGTAGAGTAGGGATGTGGATATTTTGTGGAAGCAAAGCTTGAATTTCCATCTAATTCATCATAGTAGGCTCTCCCTTAGCATTAATGATGAGAACTTAAATATCCTAAATATCTATGATCCTTTCATCTAGTAAGACCAGATGCTATTATGTAGAAGGCGTTCATGATCAATCAACCAAGTACATGGGTGATGGATGGATACTAGAAGATGGTGTGATGTCATAATGAACGTTCCAATGATCTTTTCAACCTGAAAGATTACTTTTTTTATGACCTTAAGGTTCAACGTGAGATGGTAGAGGTTCTTATCCCAATGGTATGCTTCTCTTGAAAACATCCTTCTAGACAAGAATGGAAAGTATCCTTATAGAATTTTTCTTTGTGTCAAAAGCTTTCTAGACATTGTTTTCCCTTATATGGTCAATGATCCCATGGTTCTTCTTCGATCATATTCCAAGTTAGTGTTGGTTGGAAGTTGAACATATCAAGCGTCATCTCTCTTGCTTCAAAAATCTATAGGTGGACGGTGCACAATTAATAAAGGAGACTGCAAATATTTAGGGGAGGGTTTATCTTACAATTAGTTTCAAGGCTTCCATGAATAAGCTAAAAGTAATTCTTCTATTATGTAAGAGGTAAAAATTGTAGCCTTGGTAGTTGATTATCTGTATCCTAGATCATCAAGAGCCATCTAGTAATAATCCTTCCATGGAGTGAGACTCCTTCTTTTCTAGTTTTTTATTTGCTGAATAATTAATTAAAAAGAAATATAAAGAATAGTGAATCTATTGGTAGCAAGGCCAAATACCATTGGCTAAGGGATGGTGATCAAAACTTAAAATATTTCCATGCATTATAAACTTGGTGAAATGCCAAAAAAAAAGGATTTGTTTCCTTCTCGAATGATGCTCTGAAGGACATCCATATGAGTTATGATTTTTTTAAAGTTATCTAGTAAGGATCCATTAGTTTACCCAAATCTTGTCTCTAGCTTAGTTTCTAGGAGGATCTCTTTCCTTACCTCTTTTTTCTATTGGCAAATAATCCTTTTAGATGCTTGAATTAATTTAGGATTCATTTCTATTCCCTTTTGAAGTCCAACATCTTAGGTATGTAGATGACAACCCTCATTTTTTAAAGGACACCATGGAAGAAGCTTGCAAGGTTAATGATGCTTTGGATTTGTTGGATATTATACTAATTTATTGATCAAATAGCATAAGCTAGAGTATTTAGAGATCAATTGTCCATCTCCAAGAGCTCAATGTATCATCAACATTCTTCAATGCCAAACTAGTGGTTTTCCCATTAGTTATTTAGGTCCACTACCATTTCTTGGTCCCCAAAACTGACTCTATAAAAACTTGTGATTACCAAGATTAAATCAAACCTAGCAAAATGGAAGGAGATGTTGCTTTTAGATACTAGCAAGCTATCTTTGGTTAAATCCATTTTTTCTACTATTTTAATATATGTCATATTAATTCTAGTGGCCCCCATCCCTTCGGTTGAGGTTCTAGAAGAGAATAGTAATTTAATGTGCACTTTTTTTATGAAAGAGCATCAAGGATAGGACTTGATTCCACCTAGTGTAATGGAAGTCGGTTTCTTATCCTAGGGGCATTGCAAGTTGTAGTCTCTATTTAACAAAGACCAAAGCATATTCTAATAAACATTGGATCAGATGTATTTTATAAGTACAATGAGATTAACTTAAGAACCTTGCTATTTTTAGCTATGTGGTGCTCCATCTAAAAGGAATGGATTTTCCAAAAATCTTTGGAAATTTGATCATTTGAGAAAGGGAACATTTTACTTTCTTATCTGCATCGAAATGTTGGGTTAATGATTGGCTTTGAAAAACTTTTTCTAAGAGCACGTCACTTCCTCCAACAATTTGAATGTTCTAAGATTAGATACCTTAACAAGGATGGCTCTTGGATTCTTTCCATCAAACCCCCTACAAAGAATGAAATGACTATCTAGCTTTAGTTACTACTAAATGCTCTACATAAATGGAGCTTCCCACCCCTCTTATGCCCCCAACTTAGCCTCTCCTTCCCACCCCCACATACTCCCCACACGATGGGTTTTGGGAAGGACTTGTTGAACTTCTTCCACTTAAGAAAGCAAAATTGGATTTCCATCCTATTTCATTATTCATTTGGTAATTGGGTCTCTAATCTCATATTTTGAAGCTTCTTTATTGACCAAATATTCATTTTTTCAATTAGCTCCTAGGACATTTAACAATTCTAACTATGTATAATCTTCAAAGACATGGATTTCAATTAGCGTCTTTTTATCCTCAATCATTATCAAGAAAATATCCTTGATAATTTAATTAAGGATTTTAATTTTTGAAAATTAATTAATTCCATAATGGAAAAGATTAATGCCCCTTCTAAAGTAGACATCTAGACTTAGATCTCTTGCTTAGATTACCTTGGTGCATGTGTAAAGGAGGTTGCACTCTAGATAGAAGCCATGTGGTAAATGTGAATTGAAAAGAATCGAAGAATTTTTCAAGGGAAAATAGTCTAATCTTCAATGCTTAACTATAAAGGTGTTTTCATATTTTAATAGTTGTACTAAAGCTCGTGGACATGCAATGGTCTTCCTAGTTTGCCTACCTATTAAGCATCAACCATTCTCACATGGTAATCTTTATCAGTCTAAGGTGCTTCCATTCCTTGTAGTAGCTAGTTGGAATGCTTATTAGTTGGCTCTCCAAGATTGCCTATGTTCATGAATAACTTAAGCCATTCAATAATGGAATGAAGATATGTGCATGGTACAAGGTTTGGAAATTTGTGTGGCTTTGCATTTTGTTGCCTCTACCATTAGCATTATCATCACTAGTGTTATAATTTTTCATGCAGAGTACTTTGGGACTTATAAAGTTCAACATTTTTTTAGCAAAGTCCCACCCCAAGATCAAGACACAATACCTACTCTTAGATATGCCTCCCATCTCTTTGGAACATAATTGCTCAGTAGCTCATTAGGTATTTTATTCTTGAGGTATAGATTACAGTACTCTATGAGGTACATTTCAAAATGTTATGCCAATTTTGACTAGGCTCTATTAAAGATTAGTCTTTCATCATCCTCTTCTACCATTGCTCCATCCATATTGTCTTCTCCACCATTCTTGAAGGCTTCCTCCAATGGTGATAAAGAGGTCCTCAACACCTCAAAAGTGGATAGTTATTTGGAGAATCAAGCCATTTTTCCTATGTGATGCTTTGCAAGGCTTGTTGGGTTCACCATATCATAGGGCAATATCATCAAAGGTCCTTTAACTATACTTTGGATCTTTCTCTTATTCACTTATCTTCCTCTTATCATTACTTTACCAACTAGGTGAAAGACATTCTTCATACTAATGAGGTATTCTATATTTTTGCAAATACATTTAATTGATGACATTAGCCTAATCACCTTGATTTTCAATCTGAGCAAGATATTAAGGATTTATATTTTTATGTTTTTTAATCAAGTTATATTATAATTTAGGGCTTCATACACCAAACCTTGTTTTAAGATTTACATTTATCTGTTATTCATGAGACATCATGATAACATTAAGGTTTCATTCTAGAAATCAATTTTCCTTTAATTAACTTACAATCCTATCCATTACAACAATAAAGTTTGAATATATTTTACTGATGAAATCCATTAAATGAAAATTTCTTTTCTTTATTAGTTATTTACAAGTGTTTTACAAGGCCATTAATGCAAAATATTACACAAATTGGAGCATTAATTGCTCTTCTTCTTTTTATATCGATTTCTTTTATTGGTAATCCAATGGTTCCAGTTCATCTTCTTCTGATGCTCCAATCTCTAAGATTTTTTGAAGTCTCTCCTTCCATTTAAAACATTGATAGATATCTCATTCATCGAAACATTTGCTTTTAGCTCTGTAACTTCATCCTTAAGTCTATATTGCTTGTTCCATACATAATGTAACAAAATCATGATGCTTATTATTCTTTCCAAAATATCTTTTATATCAATATAGAGTCTTTCCAAGACAAAATCTTTAGTAATTGATTTAAGCATAGGTTTGTTCCACTTTCTTCACAACATCAAAATGTTCCTTTGACATAGCCTCCATGTCCTAACTAGTTCTTAGAGTTCCTCTTACCAAACTAATCATTTTTCTACTTCCTTGATCTTGTTAATTTACTATACTTTTTTCTTATTATTTAATGTTTCTTAAGTTATTTTACCAATGATTCTTTAGGTTTTTATTATCACTTGTAGTTATAAATTCTTCATGATTCATTTTAACTTTTATTGGGATTATTTTTTACTTGTTTCAAAACTTGGCTTAACCACCACATTGAATTGTATATGACACATCAAACATTATCCCTACCAAAATCATTAATATTAAGATACCAACATTTCCACTAGTTTTACATGGTAATCACATCAGTTATATATACAAATAAATATAAGTTATTCTATTTCATCAAAATCATTAATTTTGCTTTTTGAATGGATAATCTTTGTTCTTCTGTAGGCTTCATCACTACTACATCCTTTCGTAAAGCCTTATGTGATCTTTCCTTGGCTTCTGTTACTCTCTTCTTTGATTCTCCTCTCAAAAACTCTACGATTCAATTCCTCTAGTTAATTCCTTCTTCATTATTACTACTAAGAAAACTTTTGTGATATCTTAAGTCTATAAATAAGAGGTAGGCAGATTTGGTAGGTAGTTTTTTAAGCTTAAGTTTTGTAGTTTTTGAGTACTAAGGTAGGGACTTTTTGTCAATTTTTCCTCTCAACTCTTTTCTCCCAGTGCATGCCCGCAGTGTGATGATTGTAATTGTACAGCATCCTTATTCGAGTGTGACGTACTTGGACACACACATGATCGACAATAAAGATCGAGATTACATCATCATTGTAGCATCCACTTATCTTAATTATTTAATTGTTATTATTATTTACTGCTTTCTTAGTTAATATCTCTCTACCCTTATCTCCTAGTAACTCAGAATGAGTACGACTTAATCACGAGCATTTAAGTGTCATTACTTGGTAACCCAGTAGCATACCTAGGCCATGCGCTTGGTAATCCTAGTGGTAATCGTGCACGAGGTCTAAGATGTGTACGGATGATTAAGGAACAATGCTCATCACACTTAGGCTAGTTTAGATTCTCTCTCACTCTCTCTCTTCTAGTTTAGTCGATATTATTTCCCATCATCCCCAAGAGTAGCATTAGTGTAGGAACACATCATACACCTCACTCTAGACTAAACCATATGTGAGAAAGCTAATACTAGTCTAGGTGGGAAGACAGCAAACTACGATCTACAAGTAACCGTCTAGATACCACAACTAGTCTATCTACGGAGTTCGACCGGAACGTGCATGAAACGCTCATATTCATATGGTTGAGTGTAGGGGTACCTCACCACTCATCATTGGTGCCATTGCCAAGGATGGTGCTAGTTATCTAGATTAGTTATATCATACAAGGTCATTGTATAGGAATTAACGATATATCTTTTAGGAGGAAATAATTACAAAAAGTCACATACATATTCACACACAATTGCACAACCATGCCTCTCCTACAAGACTATAATAATGCCATATCTAGTGAGGCAATTCCTTGGAGAACCAACAAATTATATGACAATGAAGATTGGAGTACGCAATCTAAGGTGGGGGTTTCTTATAAACATAAACAAAGGAAACATCGTCCCAACGCATGAAAGCATAACTTACTCGATGACGGTGAACCCCTATTGGAGACTACAAGCCTAATGAAAATACAAGAGGCTATTTGAATCTCCTGTAGGCATCGTAAAGAGAGCTACCTACCCAGGCTCGATTTAAACAACTTTCTCAATTTCTCAAGAGGCTATCACTTAGATCTGCAACAACATTTACAAGCCTTCTATGATACCTGTGCATGGAACAACATTGATAACGGTTGGCAAAAACTCAATCTCTTTCCTATGGCACTCGTTGTCCAAGCAAAAGTATGGTATAGATCGTTAAAACCAAATTCAATACAACGATGGCCAACAATGGTAGAACTATTTAAAGAAAGATATCAAACCTACGCAAGACTATCGGCCTTGAGGAAACAAATCCAATAGTGGAAACAAGCACAAAATGAACCCTTGGGCATGGCCTTAGAAAGATATTATGCATTATTAAACAACTGTCCAAGCCATGAGTTCTCCGAGGAAAGGCTAATGTACCATATCATTGATGGGCTTCGTGATGAAACAAGAGAGACCCTAGGGAGGTATCCCCAAGGTCAACTATACGAAATATGAACCCATCAATTCCAAGAGCTTATTAAGCAGGTAGCAAAAGAAGAAGGAGAAATGGCTAGATGGGAGAGTGTTGAAAAACATCAATGGGACCAAATTCTCAACTTAACAGAGGTCCATAATCACAACAAGGAGAAATCAACCTATCTCACAAAGGAAGAACCATCTTTGCTAGTACAACAATCATTAGAGGAAATCAAGGCAAAGATCAATAAGATGCTAGAATGGATGCATAAAAAGTGTGGAGAATATATCAATATTATTGGAGATAGAGTTTTGACAACCCGAGAAGCAAGACAAAATATCATTAGACAATCAGAAAGAAGGGATGAAGAAAATAAGAGCTCAACTACCAATCACACATATGAATGCAACATTTTCCTGTATGATCACCCCAAGGGCTAATGCCCAATCTTGTTACATTTATATGAGCATTGGGGAAGCACGTTACACCTAGAGTTCATACAAAGATACTGTGTTCGATCACAATGGCAACAATCCCAGTCGTGGGGGAAGCCATCCCTAAACTGGAGATACCCTTTATATCACTCAAATCCAAATGCTTATCTAGTTCGACATCCCGTTTCCCCAACTAGGTCAACATACTTTATCTCGCCGCATTATCATTCTCCTCAATACTATCAACCCATGTCCTCAACACAACCACTACCTTATGTACCTTACACTTCTCCTAAATTTCAACATTCTCATCCTTTTCCTCCTTCTACATCGCCAACAACTTTTCCTGAAGTGTCTACACCATAGCAACAACCCACGAACGTTACTTGTGATACCATTGCCAACAGTAGTGAGAGACCTCCTCAACATCAAAGGTGTCACTTCTTTAGACATGACTGTAGGAAGGGACAACATAGTTCCAAGGCCACTGCATTCTCCAACTCAGCACAAGTCCAACACTGTAGTACATCCTTCTCCTCGAACCCAACACCTCGTGTCACTTCATTAAGCCCACCAATTAACACTCCAGCAATCATACGACCCAATGAATACAGCCATGGAGGGTGACATCTTGATCCTTACATACCATCTTACGGTCTCAAGTATCATAGTGGGTCAACTCTTTACCCAAGAACCACATCTTATAAATTACCCCACTATGCTTACTATAATCAGGTGTGTGAANATCCATTCTACAAATAATAGGTTCTATTCAAGGGTATAGTGATATTCTTGACATTCTTAAAACTTAAAATTAATTTTGTGTTCATTGTACCTAGAATGAAGAGGATGTATCAAGAGGGAATGATTAGGGTGTGACATCAAGGGGACTTGCGGATTCTCTTTGGTGACATCCGTGAGAGTTATCACACAACATGGTTGTACTAAGATCCTTGAAGATCTAACACAAAATAGAAGTAAGAGTAATCAAAGGCACTCAAAAGTCCAATGGGGTTCTAGGGTGTCCCACTGGAAAGACATGCATCCATGCCTGAAGATTGGCAGCTTCTCTGGATTCAACAATCGAAGAAAAAAAGAGAGAGAAGAAGAGAAAGAGATAAAGAAAGTGCCACAAAGCAAAATTTACTCCTCCCTTGAACAAAATGTCAAGTGATAGTATGCCTTGTTGTTATGGTACTCTCATAGTCGCTCATCATGGGATGAAACAATGTGGTGTCACTGATCAAAGGAATGGACTTGGTCCTAATCTTGGAATGACGAGTTAATGACACATTAATCATGCTTTACACATAGGATTCATTATGCCCTGGGTCAGTTACCTCATGTCCCAATCTCTACAGTCCCTTCTATAGTCTGTCTCATCTCATTGTTCATGTAATTGTAGCTTATGTCTCGTATAGTGTAGAATTCGTACCTCATTCCGGTGATACTTACATGTGTGTGTTTTGTGGAACCAATGTGGATTACATTTAACCCTTCTAGTGCCTATAGACATGTAAGGTGTGGTTACGCAAGGGCATTATCGGTTGGAACCTGCTTTGGGGAGGACCCACTTGTGTAATTTTTTTTGTAATTTGCACTCATAACACATCTTCCACACACCATCTATTACCCTCAGTGTATTTTCAACAATATTCTTTCCCTTATTACTATCCCTCCGATTCGAATGTTCCTATGAACCATCACATAGTCTTTTTCTCCCCCTTACCACCCGAGGTCCTTATTGATAAATTCCACACCATCATAATGTGTGTGCCTTTAGAACTGGATGAATTACCCTGGAACCCTTTAACACTCATCCAGATGTCCTTAGTTTACATTGTTTAATTTCAGAAAAATATTAAAAATTCAGTATATTCCATAACTGCCCTAACATCGATAGGCCACGATATCGCGTAGCAATATCACATTCCAAAAATCTATTTATACGTGACCCCCCTATGCTACTTAACATCATTTGCAACTATTCACGTGGGGAAAGTTTTTCAAATTTCTCTCTAAGACTCGTGATTCTGCACCCCTTGCTTTCATATCCATAACTCGCTCGCTGGTCCTCCAATTTTCATTCTGTTTGAACCTACTTGAATCCAAAGTGTTCCACTTAGTCATGGGGGAGGGGCACACACTGAATAGCGCATAACTTTTTTGAAATTCTTCATCGCCCAAAGGACATCATCAAGGTAATTAGTTATAAAATTAAGGATAAATGTGCCAAAAAAAATTTCATCTCCTTAGTTATACCAGGAAACTAAACTTGGAAACCACCTAAGCAAAGAGGATTTAATATTAGAATCTTTTGGGGACATTTTAATTAATGTCACATGAAGATAAAGCAAATTCATTAAGGCAAGTAGTAAGGTATAACCTAACTTTGGTAACAACCTTACTAACAATTGGCCCCATCTGATTGCAGATGGCCCCGAAACGCGAACAATAGGAAGGTCCTGCTCAAGGTGGAATCAAACAACCTAGGAGAGGTAAAGGACAAGTTGCTTCTAGACAACATGTAGAGCAGGAGGAACAATCATTTAGTATCCACCAAGAAGACCCTACTACTATACAATCAAGGTAGGTAGAAGCAGGAGCCGCTACAGCATCTGAATAGGGACGACATCTCACATTGCCCCAGGATTGTGTTCAGGCCATCCATGAAATGTCCATATTCACTCCAGTGATTATGGAATTAAACTTTAGACCTTTCGCAAATTTTCTTCGAAGGTCATTAGGGATCACCTCAAAGGGTACCCATTATGGCCTACCCTCTTTGAATGTGTTGTCTGGTACTTAGGGGAAACGTACCAATTTTGGCACAACAAAGAATAAAGCACCATGGTTAACATTTGTGGTGTGACTATTGATTTCTCTATTCAAGCCATTTCGAAAGTATTAAACCTTTCGAATACAAGGCTAAAGGTTGCTCAGTTGTCTACCCGCTTAGAACGTGATGAGTGACAAGTTTGGCTAGAAAGGACGTACAGCAAGGAAGATAATACGTTTAGGGAATTGACGATGGAAGAAAGGATTTATTTCAAAATAGGGACTTATCACATCTTCCCCACAAAAGGTTTAAAAATAATTTCAACATATGTGGCAAGAGGATGTGCAATGTTGATGGGAAAGGTTAATGCTAAGCTACCTCATCTATATTTTAAGGAGATCCTGAGGCGGTTCGAAGAATGAAACACAGGGAAATTTACGTTGCCCTTCCCTTGTCTTATCAGAAAGCTGTGAAGACATGCTGGTATCAAAGGATACACCAATGATGTCCTCCAAAAAGCAAAAAATGCTTCATATGTTAAACTGTTAAAGCCACCAGCTACAAGGAAAATCACTGGTTAGACGTTGGGCCTGGAACAAGAAAAAGAACAGACGACATGGCCAACCGCAACTCAACTTGCAGGACCTAGCCAACTTCCAAGTATGGGACCTAGCCAACAACAAGAAGTAGGGCCTAGCATGGGCCAATAGGATCAACAACCACCACCGCCATAAGATTACAGACCATCAATGAGCCATTTCAACACCATCGCTGACACGATCAGTTGGGGAAGTTGTGATGATGCAAATCTCTTCTGCGTTATCGATGATGTTGTACAGCCTACGGTTTCTATAGATCGCATGCAGGGTGAAGTGTCGATTCAGACAAGATGAGGAGAGAGCACTTGGTCACAACAGATTTTAGGGAATGCTGCATCCTTTCAGGTGCAGTTAGAAACTGCTGAAGGGGCCATGATGGTGATCATGCAGCACTAGGATGTAGCAAGAGTAGTAGAAGTGGTCATATCTCACATTATAGAATCATTCAATGTGCTTGTTGTGCCACCGAAAAATCTTATAGGAGCATCAGATGCTCAAACTCTGGCCGGTACCTCAATGACTCCTACGGAACATAAGGATGTACTTAACCAATTACTACAAACAAGACAAGTAATGATGTCCTTGTTTAACATCCCATAGGATGTTACAGTAATACAATCAGACCTCATTTCCACCAAAGGGAAGTTGGTCTTGATGGAGATGAGGGTCGAGCATGCTGAAGCAGAAGTGCAAAGATTACAAGAAAGTCTCGTAACCCTGCAAGCAACACAGCGGGATCCTTCTCAATTCATTTTCGCAGACTAGCTGGACACTTTCAGACCCGAGCAACTCAATAAATTGTTGACAAAGAATAAAAGAGTGGTAGAAGAAAAAGAGAAGGTTGACTGGGATGCCTCTATGGCACAGGCGCAAACTTACGCACACACCAAGGCACTCGAGGCCTTACAAGAGGAGAATAAATAACTTGTTGCTGACAACCTTCGGTTGACCTCTATGGAGAAGCAAAAGAATGTTCTCGAAGAACATGTTCAATAGTTGCTAGAACAACTCATCAAGGTTAACTAGGACATGAACCGTTTAGTTAGGAAAAATCGAATCCTCTTGATGGAGGAGGTATGCACCATCCATTAGAAGATGGCCATTGAAATAAGTGCATGGCAGAATCAGGCTAAACGGCATGAGAAACTGAAGGAGCATTTCTGGGACCAGCTGGGGATGTATAAAAAATCATCAAGAAGGATATCCATATGGCCAAGGCCCACATCAATGCTCTCAATGCTCAACACACTGACTAGTGGGCCATATTGGACACATACACGTTTGCCCACTAGGTAGAAGTTAAGAGCCGGGACCTGTAGATCTAGGACCTTATAGAGTACATGGAGTTAGCAAACCTGCGGTATGCCAACCTTATCATGTTAATAGCAAGGTGCCCGATAAAAGAGCTTGAGCAATAGGTAGCCACCACCTATGTCAAATATGAAACAGAATTAGCAGAACGTAGGAAAATATTGCAAAAATTAGAGGTTGCAAATTCTAAACTAGAGGTGGTTAAAGAAAGCTACTAGGGGCAAAAAGGTGTTGCAATAGACTTGGCTCGATGGCTCATAGATTTTCAAGAATATAGAGATAAAGCTAGAGCTTATGAGGAGGAACGGCGGGTGTTTGTGGCTTGGTATGTCAAAGCAAATAAAATGTTTCTACAACTACCATGCCAATGGGAGGTGCCGACTCCATCAAACATTGGAACATAAGCATGGACGGCACAAGATCCCCAAGCTGAAGAGGAGAAACTCTAGGCCATACTTCAACATCATCAAATCCCAAGGCCTAGAGCACAAGACAAGAGAAGGGCACACATGGAGGAGCCACTGCCACTAGGAACTACATGAGTTCCACCCAATTTTGTAGCTATAGGATTTTCTTTTACGTTCTCCGTGTTATGTCTCAATTTTGTTCTAATTCAACACTACGGCATGAATCCATTCTCGTTAATCAATAATCCCATACCTATCCACTGTGTAATCAATGGAGCTTCTTCTCACTTTAACTCGAGGACGAGTTTTCATTTAGTTGTGGGGGTATGATGAGTCATGAATTGTTGGCTGCGATATCGCACGCATGATATCGCGTATGCGATATCACAGCCTAAATGCAATATCACGTACACAATATCGTAGCCTGTTTCCTCATCTATAAATAAAAGGTAGGTAGATTTGGTAGGAAATTTTTTAAGCTTAAGTTTTGTAGTTTTTTAGTACTAAGGTAGGGACTTTTTGTTAGTTTTTCAACCCTTTTCTCCCAGTGCATGCCTGCAGTGTGATGATTGTAATTGTACAACATCTTTATTCGAGTATGACGCACTTGGACATGCACATGACCGACAATAAAGATTGAGATTACTTTATCATTGCAGCATCCACTTAGCTTAATTATTTAATTTTTATTATTATTTACTGCTTTCTTAGTTAATATCTCTCTACCCTTATCTCCTAGTAACGCGGAATGAGTACGACTTAATCACAAGCATTTAAGTGTGACTACTTGGTAACCCAGTAGCGTACCTAGACCATGTGCTTGGTAATCCCAATGGTAGTCATGCACAAGGTCCAAGATGTGTACGGATGATTAAGAAATGGATGCTCATCACACTTAGGCTAGTTTAGATTCTCTCTCACTCTCTCTCTCCTAGTTTAGTTGATATTATTTCCCATCATTCCCAGGAGTAGCATTAGTGTAGGAACACATCATACATCTCACTCTATACTAAACCATATGTGACAAAGCTAATACTAGTCCAAGTGAAAAGACAGCAAACTACGATCTACGAGTAACTGTCTATATACCACAACTAGTCCATCTGCAGAGTTCGACCGAATCGTGTGTGAAATGCTCATATTCGTATGGTTGAGTGTAGGGGTACCTCACCACTCATTATTACACATATTAAACACATACAATATTGCTAGGAAACCAAGAATTAAGTGCTACTAGGGTTACAAAGTGTTATACGTATGCTCGAAGTGATCATACTTATGTATAAATCATTAAGCTAGTCTAAGTGCTGCAAGGTTTGTTATAAATCTTGTCTTTATTGCCACACACACTACGATGCTAAGGTACAATAGTGCTCGAATAAAGATCCATACACTCCTTGATTCCCACTGCAGGCACTTAGAAAATTATCCTATCTCTTACAAAAAAAATTCTAAAGTTTCACTAGCAACTAAAATTCTAACTCTTAACACAACTGGGGTGTCAACATGTCGATGGGTACACATCAACATGGAAAACCTTATGTCGATGAAATTCCATTGATGGGATCGCATCAATTGCATCCTGTCAACATAGCGAACTGAAGATTCTCCATCATACCCACATGATTCAACGAAAACTCATCCTTGAGTTCCTTACAAAATTATGAAGGTATGGGATTATTGACTGATACACGACACAACAAAACAAAACTAAGTGCTTGGATGTACCAATCGACATTGATTACAAAATTATGGTGTTCATGAAACAAAATTAAACACCATAATATGATTAAACAAAATTGGACAACACATCCTCTAACAGTGTAAAGTCAATTGAAAAGACTATATGATCCCAAGTGGTGGAGGCTCCTAAGGTTCCAAAGGACCTTCTCCTGCTTCAAGTGCATGTGGTGGTTAAGGTAGTTGTGGCTATCCTGCTATAGCTACCACTTCTAAAGGAAGGTAAAAGTCATCTAACAATGCCTTCATCTTCTCCTCCTTGCTCCAGGGATCATTCACAATCCATGTAGCATCACCAATCTAAGCTAGAATGGGGATATCCTCTAAACAGGGCATTACAAGGAAAAGCTCCTTAACATTAACAGCCAGGCAGTGAATTGCTTGTGTTCGATATCAAATGCTCCTAGTAGTCATTCATCCTCTTGGCCAAGTTCTTGCCAGTTGATCTTTTATCAGTGAACTTCGCCTTAAGAACCTCAAGTTTCGTGTTTATCACTGTAAGCTTCTACTTGGTGTCCTTGTGGTGCTTAAACTCTATCTCGTACAATAAGTATGAGTTAGCCACTTGTTTTTCTAATTCAAACTACAGCCATCCAGCACTCAGCATAGTCAAATTTGCATATCAAAGATTGGTGAGCTCCATGTATTCTGTCATTTCCTCAATATGCAATTCCTTCATACAAATATCTACTTTGTTGTAGGCATCTATCCCATCAATGATAGGTTGTCATATCTCTCTTCCTTACTAGAGTTGCTAGAGGATCTCATTTACTTTTTCCTTCACCAATTAGTTGTGCTTTTCATTAATTTCTTTCTGTAGACTAACCTAATCTCTGTAGTGATTTTTGACTATCCTAAATTTGAGAGCCTCTAATTTCCATGCAACTACTTCGATTGCAGTCTTTTCGGAAAGAGCACAAACCTCCTCCATGAAGAGGTCTCTATTTTTGGTTTTCAATCTCCTCAGCTCAATGTTCACTCTAGCTAGTTGATCCTACTATTGATGGATGAAATCCGTCATTTGCTATTTTTGTGCATCAACATTTTGCAGGTGATGATTCTCTACTGTCACTTGCACATTTTCTTAGCAGGTCTAATCTAAGGCCTTCTGAATTCTATGCTAACTGGCCTATACCAAGGATTGATAGAACACCACCGTTTCCACTACACCCTCAATCCCTTCCAATCTTATGTGAAGATATTCAAGAGCTTCATCCATTATCAATGCTAGGTTAAGGAATGCAAGGTCAGCAATCTAGGCTCTTATTTTGGAAACCTCTATAGCCAAGCATTCATTTAGCTCTTTGGTTGTTTTAAGTTGCCCCTCCAAAATGATGTTCTTGCTCCTTGCTTCCAATAGCTATGATTAGATTGCAATTATATTATATAAAAGTTTGAAGACATCTAGAATCAATTACTTGATTCCCACCAATCAATCCAGCAATTATTCATGTTGTACTATGCTCAACTTGTTGCTTACTATTCCTATGAATGTCTACACATCTTTAAGTGCAGAGACGTCTAGTGTAGATGCTATAGGTGCATTTAGAGCTTTGGAAATTCTATCAATAACCACCTCTACTGCTATCTCCTACCCCTAGTGTTGCATCATCAAAATTGTTGCCTCCTCATCCTCCTCCAAGTGCATTGAAAAAGTGCTGGCATTCCTAGAGATTATTTGGAATTGCTGCTATTGCAAGAGGGATACTATGACCTCTTAGGTGCTAGGATTCAATCTTGCAAGCAACTACATTCCTTGGGCCTAAAATATTAATCCACTCCACTCCATCTAGCTAACTGTTCGAACCACTTCATTCAAGTAACTCATCGTTGGCCGATACATAGATGAATTACCACCACTTGTTCCTACTTCCTTCTCTTGCTCACTCAAGAATCATTCTCAAAATTTTCATAACCATTGGAAATTTGCAATGATATCTAGCACTATTTACTGAGTGGGTGGTGGGGCTAGTGGCTACTACGCCTCTTCTTACATGACTTTTGTAGGAAATTTGTTCTTCATCATCTTCGTCTAGTTAGTGGATGGAGCATGTTGGACATTGTCATTTGTATAGTGGGTTATCCCTCCCCTTCAACATATTTTTCTAATGAGGTATGGAAAGGGAAGTGCCTTCCTTCCACATTTGTTCTCCTTGAAGTGCTTTTCTATCTAAAGATAGATTAGCTGTGGAAGGTTGACAAGGAATCTACTACTTAGAGTAGCACATGCATGGGTGGAGAAGGTAGTGATCTTACTTAGCCTCAGTGTTAAATTGAGGTGAAAGACCACAATCTTGTAGTAGATTCCTTCCATCGATGTGAACACACCGCAACCATTCTTTCTTAATGCTAGGGTCTACCTATATTAGAATCTTAGCAAGATTCACCCCAGTTTCTAGCAACCCAAGTGCCTCTAAAATGGCCTACATCAAGTAGGACACTGAAATGTTCTTGATCTTGACCATTGAATCAACATGCTTGTTATTTCAAAATAAGAACATCTCTCCCATGTACCACTCCCCGTTGGAAGTGATGATGGGCCACATGGGAGAGGTCTTCAATTGATCTTGTACTTCTTAAGGTGCTTGCTTCAAGAAAGAGCCAAAATTTAACTCTTTAAGCACCATTTTCTAAATCTCCTTTGATTTGATCTACTTAAGGCAAGCTTCTGTCAAGGTTACCTCAAGGTTTTCTTGTGGGGCTGGTGCCTCATCCTAGTGGGATTGCTTGGTTGCTACCACTTGTTTTGGAATTGGATAGACAAATTTCACTTTGAGCTCCTCCCTAAAAGATCCCCTAGCATGGGTTGCTACTTGTTCTTCTTAAGCTTGTTCTTGGCCCCTTTCCATTTGTGCTTGTTTGTCTCTTAGCTATGATGATCTTCCTTCCTATGTGTGCTTCTCCTTTGGTGCCATCTATGGTCACAACACATCCAAGGACTAGTATATATAATGTGTAACTTATAGTGTTTTGATACCTCATCTCGTCAATTAGTTACACTTAGGCTACGGTTGGAACATGGTAGATTGGTTATTTTATTGTAATTTTATTAATTTTTAAGTTCAAAATGTTACTAAAGCTAGTTAGAAGAGTTTAACGTTTGTAATTGTATGTTTTCATGTTGGTTTCTTTGTTAAACCTTTGTGGGAATTAGAACATTTGGAAAACGTTTCAATCAAAAACTTTAAGTTTCTAGCCCCCATGACTAAGAGCCTACCTCTAGTAGCTACAAGGTGAAAAAACAGAGAGATTTGAACAAACAATTAGGAAGATATGGCTTCTAGAAGGTTCTAGCCTCTAAAAACTACAAAAACTCCTTTGGCATTTGAAAGGAAATGTGAAAAATTCAAAGTGTAGGCACGTATATCTAGACTATTTTTATGTTGCATCAACAAGGTCCTGTATATAGGGTCTCATATATGTAGGGGGTCCATTGACGAGTATCCATTTATGAAGGGTGTAAGCAAAATTTTTCAACTTGAATTTCTCATAAAATACACAAAGTTTTCTGATGAAAGTAGGGTCCATGGAGTTCTAGAAAATCCAAGAATTTGATGGAATCATTGAAGAGGATCATTGAATGCAAAAATTGAAAAATTAAATCGAGAATATGTTCATTAAAGAAATTGCCCTAAGGATTGCATAATTGGATGCATCGAATGGGGTGCACAAAGGTTTGGATTACGAGAATGTCTAAGGATGAGATACTTAACTAACCCAACCAAGAGATATGCAAGTGGATCCTTCCCATAGCAGTCACATGCCCTTTTTACCCTTATATAACCTCAACCTAAGGAGTTTTTGGACCCCATAAGTGATTAATGGTTATGAAAGTTAATGACCAAAACCTAGAAGAATCTACCTAAGAATTTAGGCAATTCAAACCAAGACATCAAACAAGGACATGGACATTAGCAATGTGGTGAGTCATGGAAAGCATAGATGGATGAGAGAGTAAGTGGAATGGAGTTCCTGATTAAGGTCACATAAAGTACCTCATGGATTTTGTGGTTAAATGACCTGATATAATCCATCCTTAGTCCAAACCAAAACCAACCACATTCAGTGACTTCACATTGCCACTCTAAGACTAGTCCACCCCCTTCAGACATAAGAGTGCTCCTATAGATCAAACACTATTCCTTATAGAGAAGAAACAAGAAGGAAGAAGTGAGGAAGGACCTTAGTTAGAAGGGACCTTTAGGCATGGGTAACATGTCTTTCTAGTCTTATAACCAGTGCTTGTGGTTATTCTATCTAAGGGGTGTGCTTTGAATTCCCATCATTTTTAAATTTTTTTCATTTTTATTTATTTATTTATTTATATTCTATTTTCTTTTTCTTTTTCTTTCTTTCTTCTCTCTCTTTCTTCTTTTTTTTTTGGATGGGAACCGCACCATGCAAACACTTATTCAACTTCCTATTATTAGTTGACACAGAATGGTATGAAATCCATGAAAACACTCATGCACCCAAGTAAATAGAAGGGTACAAAGAGTATTGAGTCCCCTTAAAGTCACACCCTGTTCAAACTCTTGAATCCTTTCCAAGTCCAAAAAACAAAAAACATCATAAGTTCATTAAAGTTTTACTTAATGAAAAGGGATCTCATTCTTCCAAAATAAGGAAAACCATAGAGTTTGTGGATGGGTGGATGTCGTGGACTCATTGCCTATTCCATGAAAAAGAAACCATGTCTTAGTTATCAGTACCAAAATTTAAAAAATAGAACCAAACATTAGCAATCAAAAATAATAAGTACAAACTACCATTAACAATAGCTACAGCACCACTATGTCATGTTGGCACAAAGCACTTTATTAGCATAAATTCTTAAAAATCACACCTAAAACAAAAGAAATTATATAAGAAAGTGTAAAATATTCAAGAAAAATCAAATGTGCCAACAATGGTGTAAAACAAAAAATTGTGTAAAATAGAGAAAAGGTATAAAATAAAAAGGTGTAAAATAAACAAAGTGTAAAAAAAATAGAAAAACTGAGAAGCCATGTAAACGGTTAGCATGGATCGCCATCTCCCCCTCGACTAAGTTGGAAGAAGGAGATCCAAAAGATTTAGCGAGGTTATCCATCCGATGAGGTATTCGTTGCACTGGCTTGCTTAGGCTCATGGAAAGGTTTTATTTGTTAAATGTTGATCAACTATTTTTTGTTCAAACTCTCAGGTTTGTAAATTAACATGGCACCAAAAGGAAAAGCTTCATCAATTATATAAGGCCCCTCACACAATCTTTTAAATTTTGTTCATTATGGAACATGTGTGGAGTTCCAATAGAGGACCTTATCTCCAGGTTAAAATTTCACTTTCCTTATTATTAGGTTATTTCATTACTTGTTGAATGCCTTATGCACTTCATTCAAGGATAGGGCCACTAATCAATATTCATCTAGCACGTTAAAGTTGATTAATCATTGTTTTTGTGCTAGACTTAGGTTAAGATCAAGGTCACAGGCTGTTGAAAGTTGATGAGTGGCGAGGTACCCCTACACTCACCCATATGAATACCAGCATTTCACGAACGATCCAGTCGAACTCCGCAGATGAGCTAGTTGTGGTATCTAGATAGTTACTCACTAATCATAGTTTGTTGTCTTCCCACCTAGACTAGTATTTTCTTTGTCACATATGGTTTAGTCCAAAGTGAGGTGTATGATGTAGTTTTTAACCTAGTGCTACTCCTAGAGGCAATGGAAAATAACTTTAATTAAACTAGGAGGAAAATGGGGAGAGAGTCTAAGCTAGCCTAAGTGTGATGAGCATCCATTCCTTAATCATCCGTACACATCTTGGACCTCTTGCACGACTACCACTGGGGTTACCAAGCGCATGGCCTAGGTACGCTACTAGGATACCAAGTAGTCACACTTGAATGCTCGTGATTAAGTCGTACTCATTCCACATTTAAGGAGTTTAGGGTGAAGAGATATTAACTAGGAAAGTAATAAATAAAAATAACAATTAAATAATTAAACTAAGTAAATTTTGTAATGATGAAGTAATCTCGATCTTTATTTCCAATCATGTGTGTGTCTAAGTACGTACGTCACACTCGAATAAAGGTGTCGTACAATTAAAATCATCACACTGGGGGCATGCACTAGGAAAAAGGGTTGAGAGGAAAACTAACAAAAAGATCCTACTCTAATACTAAACTAACCATTATTTTCTCATGCATCCCATTGTGTATTTATAGGCTCACACAGGAACTATGATATCGCATGTGCGATATCGCTTGCCAAGCCACGATATCGTGGGTCCAATATTGGGACTCATCAAATATCAAGGGTCCGATATCAGCACTTGGTTAACAGGGGTCCAATATCAACACCTAGTTAACAAGGGTCCTATATCAACACATGGTTAACAAGGGTCCGATATCAATACTTGGTTAACAACAATCCGATATCAGCAACTGACAAACCATGATTCATCATACCCCCATGACTAAATAACAACTCATCCTCAAGTTAAACAACATGAGAATGAGTCCAATTGATTACATAGTGGATAGGTATGGGATTATTGACTAACTAGAAATTATTCATGTCATATTATGGGAATGAACAAAACAAGATTGGGACACAGACACAAAATTAAAAAACTTTGTTGCAACTCATGTGGTTTTGGATGGCGATGGTTCCTCCATGGGTGTTTTTCCTTTGTCCTGTGTGCCAGGCTTCTGAGATCGATATTATTGAGAAGTGCTTGACATTTCTCCTCTTCTATCCAAGGACTATGAGCTGTCCATGCTGATGTTCCAATGTTTGATGGACGCAACACTTACCATGGACACAGTAGCTGCGGGAACACTTGATTGGCCTTGACATGCTATGCTGCAAATAGTCGTTCTTCTTCTCCATAGGCTCAGGCCTAACCTCTCCACCTTTTTCTTGGCTAGATCGTGTAGTGATAGGAGTTTCTAATGGATGCTAAATGATTATGCCTCCTACTCTGCATGTTCTGCATGAGGTCCTTGACCTCTGCCTCCCCTTAGGCTACCAAATGCTAGTCGTTGCTGGGATCACCAAACGCTAGTCGTTGCTAGGATCACCATGCGTAACGCACGTGCTCGAAGCGGTCGTACTAAGGCACTTAACTAGGAGAGAAGGGTTGAGAAAGATCTAATAACTAATAAATCATTTAAATAACAAATAATAAATAATAGTAAGTAAAGTCCTAATTAGCCTATTCCATGCACTGCAAGGTTTATCCAAGAAGCTCGTCTTTATTGCCGTACACTACTTGTGTTTAGGTACAATGTTTGCTCGAATAAAGATCCATTCACTCTGGAGTTCCTACTGTGGGCACATGGAAATTAATCTATCTCTGGAGTGGAAAAACTGTCAGAGTTTCGCTACGATCTAGGCCTAGATGAGGAAACAAGGGAGAGCGACCTCTTATTTATAGATATGACGGCACACCGCAATATCGCGTATGCGAAATCCCGACGGCCGCAATATTGTGGCCCATGCGATATTGTGTCCCATCATACCTCCATGACAAAATGAAAACTCGTCCTTGAGTTCCTTACAATAATATCGGGAAGGTATGGGATTATTGACTCAAAATGAAACTAATGGGATGACATGTGAACGGATCATCATTACAAAACACAACAAAACTGGTGTTCATGACAACAAGGGTGAACACCTTATTACATTGACATCAGGCCTCATTTGGTAGCTTGAGGGAAAGAGAGAGAGAAAGAAGTATCGCTGCTACCAACACCAAGATTGCACCTTTCATTGTCCATCGGTAAGCGCACCATCGATCTTGCTCCTTGCATAGCTACTTCAGCACTGCTCCATTCCAAGTGTTCCTTCCAGATCCGGTCCATTGTTTTATAATTGTCATCTGCACACACAACACAATCTTATATTAGCAAGGGTAAATGAATCATCATGTAATTAATACCTTGCTTTGTTGTAAGTCCATTGGCTAGGTTGTGGTATGGCTGATTGCAGATCTGGAGATGTATTAATGGTGACTACCAAAGANCCAAATAGGAATGTCAGTGGGTCCTCCCCAAAGCAGGCCCATGCCCTTAATGCCCTAACAAACCCACATTCAAAGAGTCTGTAGGCTCTAGAAATGTCATTTGGAACAAGAGTTAAAGTCTTAACCGCAAGAATTTACCAAAAAGAAAACAATGCATCAACCAAAATATACACTAATGATACAACCAGCAATGAGGTAAATATGGAGAGAAGAGAATGGAATAGAATCCCAAGAACAAGGTGGTGTACAGCCCCTTGTGTAGTTCATGATTAAAGTGACTTAGCAGATCCCATTCCAAGTCTGGCCTCAAACCAACCACTTCCAGTTACTTCGCATTAATACATTCAGCCAATCCATCCACTTGAAGTAACAAGAATGTCATCTCCAAGAGCCACCACCATTCCAACAAAACAAATGAGGAAAGAATGGGAACGAGAAGGGCCTTAGTTAGAGAGAAAATTTTGGGTTCCATAACCAGTGCTTGTAGCCCAAGGGATTATTTTGTCTAAGGGGTGTGCTTTGAATTCTTACTTTTTTTTCCTCTCTTTGTTTTTTTTTTTATGTTTTTATGCGTGAGAACCACGCCATGCAAAGAATTCTTATTTTTATTGACTCAGCTTCTGATAATTGGGTAACATCAGAACAACAATAAAACTCAAGAAGAAAACATCCAAGCACCTAAGAGAACGGCCAACACAAATGCATTAAGTTCCCTTGAAGTCACACCCTTTTCAATCCTTGAGTCCTTCTTTAGTTTGAGAAATGCCCAGTCACTGATTCGTTAAAGTTCTTATTTAGAAAGAGACTGTACATTTCCAAGCCAAGAGAGACCATAGAAACTGGTGGATGGATGGATGAAGTGAACTCATTGCCTGCCATATCAAAAGAAACATACCTTAGTATCAACATCATGACTTAAAGGTAAAATCCAAACATTAGCAATCAAT
>MNCI01011846.1:364306-381768 GCA_015680685.1 Gnetum montanum | reverse complement strand
AAAACAAAAACTTGTAAAACAAAAATATGTGAAACAAAAACGTGTAAAACAAAAATGTGCAAAACAAAAACTTGTAAAACAAAAATATGTGAAACAAAAACGTGTAAAACAAAAATGTGCAAAACAAAAACTTGTAAAACAAAAATATGTGAAACAAAAACGTGTAAAACAAAAATGTGCAAAACAAAAACTTGTAAAACAAAAATATGTGAAACAAAAACGTGTAAAACAAAAATGTGCAAAACAAAAACTTGTAAAACAAAAATATGTGAAACAAAAACGTGTAAAACAAAAATTTGTAAAACAAAAACTAAAAAGAACTGAGGCCCCAAATGATTAGCATAGGTGGCCATCTCCCCCATGACTGAATTGTAAGCGAGAGATCCGAAACAATGAGTGTTTGTTTGAATTTCATAGAAGTGCCCAACTTCTCCCAATTGATGTTCTTAGATTAAGGGGTGGAAGTTGGCGACACTCATATTCCAAGGTATCTATACCTTCATTGTTAGCATGGGTTACTTCCTCAGTTCGTTCCATGCATGTTTGTCGATTGCTCTTCCAAATAGTTGTCAACCACAGGGTGTCTACTACTGGTGTGGTTGCTACATACAGGTACCTTTGAATTTCTGTTTCTTGGGCACACCGATTACATGGAAGAGATGCTAAACATTCTTCCATGTCATCACCCTCTGAGTCACTGTATGTGATGCACGAAACTTTCTTCTTCTTGATCTTTCCATATATGTTTACCTTAGATATCTCCAAGGAAAGATCGTGGATCCTAAGGCATGCATCTATTGTGCTTAGCCATGCCCTTCCCATTATAATTGGGAACTCCCCTTCATTGTTGTTGACTACAATCACCAGGAAATCAGTTGGGTAAGACCAACCGCACACAATGGTAACGATGTCCTCCACCAATCCCAAGGGAATGGTGATGGACTAGTCTACCAGCTCTAGTTGAATGTTGCTCTTCTTAAGTTAAGGCAAGTTCCAGGCTTGATACATCTCTCATGAAATTAGGTTCACTCCAGAACTTGAGTCAAGAAGAGCCTTATGTGGTTCGTTCCCGGTGACTTGGAGATAGATTAAGGGACTCCCAAGGTCAGATAGTTTCCTGGGAATGTGGCCTACCTTGATCCAGTCGGTTACGGTATGCATTAACATAACCGTACGCGTACAGCTTTATTATTAGACTGAAGGGTGCTCCAAATTTTTGGATGGTGGAGGAGTGTACCTAGACTCAACTGCTTGTTGTGAGAGCTTGTCTGGGCTTTTGGTTCTGAAGAAAGGTCTTCTCTTTTTACAGTTGTCAGAACCAGTAGTGGGTTGAATATTTACGACTCTCGTAGCATTGCATTGCTACGATTGAGTGGGGAGTTCCCCTTGCATTGTTGGAGCAGGAGGTGTTATGGGAACTACTGGTGGAAGAGGTGCGGATGGATTTGGAGGATGGTAAGTATGTGTGGTGCCTCCTAGAGGAGGAGTCCTCCTAAAGTACTCCTGAACTTGGTAGTGACGTTGGGGAGTTATGTGACCCATAGAGTCACTTGGAGAAATTGGCTGCTGCACATAATATCCATATGGGTTTGGCTGCCGATAAGGGTACTATTGTTTCGGCGGTGGCATCCCCCATGACTGTGGGTATTTCCACTGCTAATGTTGTCTGATGGATTATGGTGGAGTTCCACTTGGATAGTACGTTAATGGTTGGTGGAACTGCCTTGGGTTACCTTGAGGATAATGTAACCTTCAGGGTGTTTGTTGTTTGTTGAGTCTTGGGTTAAGTGCATACACCCCAGACTCTTGTAGATGTGAGATGATTGGACAACATCCCTTAGGATGGTCATATTGGTAGATCTCACATCCACCGTCATCGTCTGTGTCTGAATCCACAACCTCATCAAAGATAGTAATTTTCCCCTTACCCTTGTTATGTGCAAAGCTTGAATTTCTCTGCTTTTTCTTACCTTTGTTACTACTTCGTTCTTCCTTAGACTCTTCTACGATTTTCAAGACAGTTTTAAGTCTAGAGTCTAAGGAATCCCACAATTGATCTACCTTAGCCGATACTTCGGTTGTTAGTTTTTGAATCGGCAAGGTTTTTTTGTTCACCAACTCTTTGAGTGGTGACTCATCCTCCTCATCACAAAATTTCACTCCCTTCTTTTGAAGGGAAGGATCACAGTTGTATTCTTTCACACTCTCTCTTTTTCGTAGCTCACCTTCTTCTTTGGCTACTTGCTCTAACAAGCGATGTATTTCATGGGCTCTAAGTTTTGATAGTCTCCCTTGGGCATAAGTCCCAAGGGTTCTCCTAATCTCATGCCTTAGCCCATCTACGATGTGGCGAAGTTGGTCTTATTGTGCATAACCATGGCCCGGGCAACGATGTAACAATGCGTAGTAGCGGCCCCTGGCAGTATCCAAGGATTCATGAGTACCTTGCTTCCATCTTTGGATCTACTTATGCAAATTAGACACTCTGGAGTATGTCAGATACTTATCATTGCAGAGCTCTAACATCGTACTCCACCTCCTGATGGTTTCCGGTTCTAAGGATCGATACCAACTCTCTGCTTCCTTGATGAGTGTCCTGGGAAACAACATTAGTTTCTGCCACTCGTTCTCTATGTTTTGCAAGGGGCAGGCATCGTGGAATGCCTATAAATGATTTTGCGGATCCGTGTTGTATCCCCCCTCAAAGCGTGGGATATTGTTCATGTATAAACGCTTGTTCCAACTATCTTTTAAATGCCTTGTTGGAATTCTTACAGCCTCCATTATATTGAGCATACTTCAGGTGGCAAATAGGGGCTCATAATGATCATCTCTTTCATGATGTCTATGATGTCTACATTGTTTCCTACTCTCCCTTTGTTCATGCCCTTTTCCTCTCTCTCGACTCTCTCGTCGAGGTCTCTCATTTTTCCTACCTCTATCCTCACTGTTGTGCTCATGATGGCTTTACCCAGATGTGGAAGGAGAGGGTGAATGATGTGAAGAAGAGGAAGAAGAAGGAGAACCATCACCATGATGATGTTTCCTACCTTCTCTTCTATGGCTTCGGCCCCGATCGTGATGACAATCAGAGTGCCCATCCTTGTTATGTGTTGTTGTTCCCTCAATGAACAGTTGGTGTTCACGGGGATCAAAACCAGGGTTGTGTATCGTGGATCATAGGTTCTGATACCCCACCTTTTCACTTTTGTTAAGAGGGGGACATCTTTTGATAGAGAACCCATTATAAGTCATTCACCATATCCTATTTCACTTAGGACATGTGGGACCTCTTTGCCCTTCAACAGTGTATGTTGGCTCTCCTGCCTTGAGTGCCTCATACATTGTAAAGCTGTAGGATGATAATCCCTTGTGTCAAAATTGTCTATAACGTATTCAGCATAGAGCTGAGTCATGCTAATTTGTGTCAAAGCACGGAGAAGCATGTTGGGGACTGCATGATCCGAAGGTAACACTATGTTACCTTGCAAATCTCTCTAACGCATCTGTTCATCCTGATGGAGGATAAAAGTAAAATTGGGTATATACTCATCGGGATGAGTATATTCCACCCTATATTGCTGAGGAACTGGTGGATTTAGGTTATGTGCTTTTTATTGCCGATTGTTCTTTGTATGATCCCTAGGTGGTGAGTTGCTCTTGTGAGAAGAAGACATTGTTATTTAATTTGGTGTGCTATTTAACCATTATAAAATTTTCGTTTAATTAACCCTAAGGTTTGTTTAAGCTCCCAACGATGTGAATGATCTCTTATGTTCTACTTAGCACACAAACACTTAGTCCCTGGCAACGGCACCAATCATGAGTGGCGAGGTACCCCTACACTCAACCATACGAATATGAGCGTAACACGCACGATCCGGTCAAACTTCTCAGACTAAGTTTCTACACGCCTCATGGAACACTTAAGGTTAATTATTCATTGTCTTCCCAGACTTACTTGTATTTGTCACTGTGTATGGTTAAGTAAGTCTTAGGTATATGATTTTTATAGCTTTTCTGTTTTATCTCCTATGCTAGTGAGGTGAAGGGTTGAAGAGATTAACTAACTAACTAAGTCTAAATTAACCTAGCATCAGCATCCGTTCCCACTTACCGTTCACACCTTGAACCAATGCAACCATGGCTACCAAACGCTAGTCGTTGCTGGGATCACCATGCGTAACGCACATGCTCGAAGCGGTCGTACTGAGGCACTTAACTAGGAGAGAGTGGTTGAGAAAGATCTAATAACTAATAAATCATTTAAATAACAAATAATAAATAACAGTAAGTAAAGTCCTAATTAGCCTATTCTAGGCACTGCAAGGTTTATCCAAGAAGTTCGTCTTTATTGTCGTACACAAACTTGTGTTCAGGTACAATGTTTGCTTGAATAAATATCCGTTCACTCTGGAGTTCTTACGGCGGGCACATGGAAATTAATCTATCTCTGGATTGGAAAAACTGCCAGAGTTTCGCTACGGTCTAGGCCTAGATGAGAAAACAAGGGAGAGCCACCTCTTATTTATAGATATGATGATGCATCGTGATATCGCGTACGCGATGTTGCGTCCCATCAGTGTGACTTTAGAGTTAGAAATTTTTTTGTTCAAGAAAGTTGCCCTAAAAGTATAATGTCGGACCTGGTTTGTTTAGGTGACATATCAAAGAACACATAATGGTTTTAAGGAATGTTTGATAAAATGATGGCAAAGGAAAGAATAGATTTGGGTATAAAATGATGTGGTGGCATGCAACAAGTACAAATTACAAAAGTTACGCAAGTGGATCCTCTCCAAAGCAAGTTCCAACCTATAATGCCCTTACGTAACCACACCTTAAAATGTTCATAGGCACTGGAAGGCTTAAATGCAATCTACACCAATTTCAAAAAACACACACACACGAAAATACCACCGTGATGAGGTATAAATTCCATTCTACACAAGTCACGAGTCCCAATTACATGAACAGCGAGATGGGACGAATTGTAGAAGAGATCGCAAAGAGTGGGACATGAGGTAACTAGCCTAGGGCATAATGAATCCTTAGTGTAAGGCATGATAAATGTGTCATTAACCTGTCACTCTAAAATCAGGACCAAGTCCATTCCTCCTATCAGTGACATCACATTGTTTCATCTAATGATGGATAATCATAAGAGCCCATGACAGCAAGGTGTACAATCACTTGGCGTTTTGTTCAAGGGAGGAGTGGTTCAGAATTACTTGTGGCATTGTGAGCTTGATCTTTTCTTTTTCCCTTTTTGTGTGGCCACTTTGGCACATTATTTTTGCTCTCTTCTTTCTCTCTTTTTTGAACGCTTAATCCAGAGAAGCTGCCTACCTTCAAGCATGGGTGCATGTCTTTCCATTGGGACCCCCTAGGACAGCATTGAGTTTTCTTGATTGAGTGCTTTTTTATTACTCTTACTCCCATTTTTCATTAGATCTACAAGGATCTTAGTACAACCAAGCTGCATGATAACTCCTACAGATGTCACCAAAGAGAATCCACAAATCCCCTTAATGTCACACTGTGGCCAGTCCCACTTAGTCCATCCTTCTTTACTCTAGGTATAATAAACACAAGGTTACTTTAAGTTTTGATGATTAGGAATATCATTGTACCCAGTGTAGAACCTCTTATTAATGGAATGGGTAGGTGGATGTTCTGGGCTTGTTGTCCAAATAACTAGTTACTCGAGACTTGATAGCATAGAACAACACCTCGACCAATGAGTTACATGAGTGTTTTATTCATAGATGAGATTACTCATAACAAGACAAAAAGACAAAATAATAAATTGAAAGATGAAAAACAGGAAAACAAAAAGTTGAAAAATTAAAGAAATGGAAAAACATTTATTAATTCTGTGTTGTTAGAATGGAGGATACCCCTCATAGCTAAACGATTGAGCATGGCTAGAATTAATAAATGGAAGGTTGGGATCCTTGCATGTTGGAAATATTGGGACCTGGTCATACTTACCCCATTGGGTTTCACACACTTGATTAGAGTTGACATAGTAGGGCAAGTTATAAGATGTGGTTAATTTATAAGGGGTTGACCCACTATGGTACTTGTGATCGTAAGATGGTATTCAAGGATTAACATGTCTCCCCATGTGGCTATATTCATTGGGTCCCATGGTTGTTGGAGTATTGAATGGTGGCCCTAATAAGGTAACATGAGACGTATGGTTTGAAGAGGAAGATGCACCATAGTGTTGGACTTATGCTGAGTTGGCAGATGTAGTGGATTCTTAACTATGCTGTCCCTTTCTACGATCACGTCTAAAGAAGGCACGCCTATGATGCTGTGGAGGATTCCCACTACTGTTGATAGTAAAAGCACAAGTAACATTTGCAAGTTGATGATGTGGTGCAAATCCTTCGGACACAATTGGTGGCGATGTAGAAGGAGGTGAAGGATGAGAATTTTGAAATTGAGGAGAAGTGTAAGGTACCCAAGGTGGTGGTCCTGTTGGTGAGGATACAGGTTGATAGTATTGAGGAGAATAATAATAATGTGGCGAGATAGAGGATGTTGACCTAATTGGGGAAACAGGATGTTGAACTTGATAAGCACTTTGGTTCAGATGGTATGAAGGGTGTAACTAGTTTGTAGATGCCCTCCCCATGATTGGGATTACAGCCACTGTGATTGAACATACTATTTCTACACGAACTCTAGATGTAACATTCTTCCCCAATGCTCGTGTAGATGTGACAAGATTAGGCAAATGTTACATTGATACATATGATTGGCAGTTAAGTTCTTATTCTCTTCAACCCTTCTTTTCGATCATCTAAAGGTGTTTGGTCCTGGTTCTTGGTTCATCATGATTCTACCTCTAATAATGTTGGCATATTCTCCACATTTTTCATGCACCCACTCTGTCATATTATTGATCTTTGCCTCAATTTCATCTACTGATTATAGTATTGGCAAAGATGATTCCACCTCCTTGAGGTGAGTTGATTTCTCCTCTTCATGATCATGGACCTTTGCTAATTCAAGATTCTGGTCTTGTTGAGAGCTTTCAATATTCTCCTATTTAGCCATTTCTCCTTCTTCTTTTGCTACCCGCTTAATAAGCTCTTGGAGTTAATGGGTTTGTAGCTCGTATAGTTAACCTCAGGCATACATCCCTAGGGTTTCCCTTGTTTCATTACAGAATCCATCTATGATATGGTACATTAGCCTCTCCTCGAAGAACTCATGGGTTGGGTATTTGTTTAACAATGCATAATATCTTTCTAAGGTCATGTCCAATCATGTGATGCTTGTTTCCACTATTGAATTTGTCTTCTCAAGGCTGACACTCTCACATAGGTCTGATATCTTTCATTAAATACTTCTACCATTGTCGGCCAACGTCGAATTGATTTTGGTCGTAAGGATCTATACCATACTTTTGCTTGGCCAAAAAGTATCAAAGGAAAGAGCTTAAGTTTTTGCCATCCATTATCAATGTTGTTCCATGCACAGGTATTGTAGAAGGCTCATAAATGTTGTTGTGGATCTAATTCATAGCCTCCTGAGAACTTGGGAAAGTTCTTTAAGTCAAGCCTGGGTAGATAGCTTTCATTGTGATGATTGCAGGATATTCAAACAACCTCTTGTATATGTGTTGGGCTCTTAGTGGCCAGTAGGGGTTCATCGTCACTATGTAGGTTATGCATTTGTGAGTTGGGACAATGTTTTCTTTGTTTATGTTCATAGGAAACCCCTTAATCAAATTGGGTACTCCAAACTTCATCTTCATCATTATATAATTTTTTGGTTCTCCAATGAATTGCCTTACTAGTTGTTACATTATCATAGTCTTGTGAGAGAGACATGATTGTAAATTTGTGTGTGATTTAATTGAATTGAATTTAATTTTTTTTCTAAAGGATATATCATTAATACTTGTTACAGTGATCTTGTATGATGTAACTAATCTAAATAACTAGCACTGTCCCCGGCAACGACACCAATGATGAGTGGTGAGGTACCCCTAAACTCAACCATACGAATATAAGCATTTCACGCACGATCCGGTCAAACTCCGTAGATCGGCTAGTTGTGGTATCTAGATAGTTACTCGCTGATCACAGTTCGCTATCTTCCCACTTGGACTAGTATTTACTTTGTCACGTATGGTTTAGTCCAAAGTGAGGTGTATGATGTAGTTTCTAACCTAGTGCTACTTCTGGAGGTAATGGAAAATAACTTTACTTAAACTAGGAGGAAAAGGGAGAGAGAGTCTAAGCTAGCCTAAGTGTGATGAGCATCCATTTCTTAATCATCTGTACACATCTTGGACCTTGTGCATGACTACCACTGGGGTTACCAAGTGCATGGCCCAAGTACGCTATTGGGATACCAAGTAGTTGCACTTGAATGCTTGTGATTAAGTCATACTCATTTCGCATTTGAGTTTAGGGTGAAGAGATATTAACTACAAAAGAAATAAATAACAATAACAATTAAATAATTAAACTAAGTGAATGCTACAATGATGAAGTAATCTCGATCTTTATTTCCAATCATGTGTGTGTCCAAGTACGTCACACTCGAATAAAGGTGCCATACAATTACAATCATCACACTGCTGGCATGCACTGGGAGAAAGGGTTGAGAGGAAAAATTGACAAAAAGATCCTACTCTAATACTAAACTGACCATTACTTTCCCATGCATCCCATTGTGTATTTATAGGATCACACGGGAACCGCGATATCACGTGTGCAATATTGCTTGCCAGGTCGCGATATCACATACACAATATCGCAGGTCCGATATTGAGACTCATCAGATACCAAGGGTCCGATAACAGGGGTTCGATATCAACATCTAGTTAACATGGGTCTGATATCAACACCTAGTTAACAAGGGTCCGATATCAGTACCTGGTTAACAAGGGTCCGATATCAAGGGTTTGATATCAGCACCTGACAAACCATGATTCATCAAAAGTGTACAGAGTTTGGATTGAATAAGAAATATTGGTAGTTTCTGATACACCAGCTCATAGGGAGAGTATCCTACAAGGAGTTTCCATGTTGACCAGTAGGCCTAAAGGGCATCATTGAGTTCTGTGCTCTAGTCTCTCCTATATTTGCTAACAGTTCTTATTAAGATATTTGTAATCTCCCTGTTAGTAATCTTTCCTTAACCATTGGCTTGGGGATGGTAAGGTGTTGTTAATTTATGTTCAACCCTTAAGCATTGCATGAGCTTAAAAAAAGTGGTGCTTGTAAAATGGGCTCCATTGTCGAAAATCAGTGCATGTGGCATCCCAAACCTATTTACAATGTGTTGTTGAAAAAATCAAGTAGCAATGGATGATGTATAGTGGATGATGGTTGTTGCTTCTATCTATTTTGTGTAGTATTCAATGGTAATGATAATGTATGCCTTTCCATTGGACATGGGTGTGATGGAATCCATGAAGTCTATGCCCCATATGTCAAAGGGTTTTAGTGGTTGGATCCACTATTGAGGTTCCTTCATTCGCATAGTCATTCCACCATCTCATTAACAACGTTCATAAGATTAAATAAATTGGTGAACATCCTTGAAGATTTTTGGCCAATATTACCCTACCGTCAAGATTTTAATGACCATGCATCTTCCTGCATAATGGCCTCTACAAGAAACCTCATGAGCATCTTGGAGAATGTGTAGTTGATCAATATCAAGGACACACCAATGAACTATGCCATTGAATCACACCTTGTAAAGGTGTCCATTGATTTCCATAAAGAACTTGGCCTAATGAAGAAACTATTGTTTCTTCCTATGGTCTAAATCTTATGGCATCTCCTAAATGAGAAGAAAAGTGAGGATGTCATTTTGGTTCTACGGGTACTTGATCATTAATTTCTCCAACAAAGAGGAGTTCATCAGGAAATTGGTCAGAGAATGATCTCTTCTCCTCTTTGTTATCCCATCTTAATTGAGAGAGATGGTCAGTGATCACATCCTCGGTCCCCTTTCAATCTACCATCATACGATTAAATTCTTGCAAGATCACTAGCCACCATATGACACGGGGAGTCACCGTTGGCTTATTCATTAGGAAGCAAATGGCACTATGGTTAGTGTGTACAAACACTTTATACTTAAGCACATAGTGCCTAAACATTTCCAAGTATACACCACTTCCATCAATTCTTTCTTCATTGTGGTGTAATTGATTTACGGACCCACAATGCTTTGGTTTGTGTAGTGGATGTAATATGGACATTTCTAATCATCCAACTACATCAGCACAACTCCCAAGGCAAAATTTGATACATCCATCATAATATAAAATGGTCTAGACCAATTTAGTACTCATAGAATTGGAGTTTCTACAAGTCTCTTCTTTAATTATTGAAATGCAATTTCACATTTCTTGGTCCACAAAAATGAAGCATCTTTCTTTATTAGCTCAACCAACAATTTTGCGATGTTAGAGAAATTCTCTATAAATCACCAATAGTAACCAGTGTGCCCAAGGAATGACTAAACATCTTTAACTCTTTTTGGTTGATGGGTTATTCCTTGGATAATCCTTATCTTTTCAGGGTCTACCTCGATCCCTAACTATGAGATTCTATACCCCAAGACTATGCCCTCTTAGACCATTAGATAGATCTTTTGCCAATTGAGTCACAAGTTTGTCTGCACACATCTTTTTAATACTTGCTCAAGGTGGTCTAAGGCTTGCTCGAATGTAGCACCATAAGAGGGAAAGCCATCCATGAAGACCTCCATCCCACTACCAATTTGCTACTGAAAGATACTTATGACCAAGCATTCGAATGTCATAGGAGCATTACACAGACCAAAAGGCATCTTTTGAGATGCAAAAGTTTCCCAAGGACTCATGAATGTAGTTTTGGCCTGATCCTCTAGTGCAATTTGAATTTGCTATAGCCACTATGACAATCTAGAAATCTATAATAGCAATGTCCAAAAATGGGGTCCAACACTTGATCGAAAAATGGCAATGGAAAATGATCTTTGAACATTGTTATGTTCAACAACTTGAAATTAATACAAACCCACCACTTGTCACCTTTCTTTGGCACAATCACGAGTGAGCTAACCCACTCGCTATTTGCAATAGGATAGATGAAACCCACATTTAGGAGTTCTTTTATCTCCTCCTCGATGATTTACTTTAATTTGGGGTTCAACCATCACTGTGGCTGCTTCCTTAGCTTCATGGTTAAATTGATATAGATATGGTGTTGGCATATTCATGGATCAATCCCAATGACTTTAGGATATGACCAAGCAAAGGCTATTGGTCATCTATTAACCACTTTCAACAATTTCTCTTTTTGTTTAGGAGCAAGTTTATCATTGATTATAACCAACTTTCCATTTTTCAAAAATGCATATTCTAGGCCAACAATTAGAGTTTTTAACTCTAGGGGTTCTTGTTATTTTCATGGATTTCCAAACTCTTCCCAATAGGTATCATTATTTTCGTGATTAGAGAGTTGGCGATGAACTAGCGTCAATTCATCCATGCCTACAACATAGGTGCATGTGAGGCTCTTAGTCTATTCCATGCAAATTGTGCTACTTTCAAAATCAATTGTCAATCACTAGATGCCCTCTTGTTTTATGGTTGTTGCGTACAAGCACCTTTAAATATCTACATCATTTGCACATTGTCTACATGCGAAAATGGATGCTCTTTTCAAGGACTAGAGTTTCTACATGTAATTACACCCTGTATCATTGTACACAATGCATGGAACTCAGTTCTTCTTAGTCTTTCTTAAGGCATTTTCCTTGAAAATTCCTAGGGAAAGATCTTTAATGTCCATTCACCATTCCCTTTTCATAATGATTGGAAAATCCCCTTTGCAATTCTCAACTTTAATTACTAGGAACTTGGCAAGATAAGACCACCCATAAAAAGTGGTTACAATATCTTCTACTAGTCCTAATGGAATACTGATGGACTAATCTGTTGATTGTAATCTAATATTGCTCTTCTTGAGAGGCAACAAGTTCCAAGCAATATACATCTCATGGGAAATCAAACTAACACTAGAACCTGAATCCAAAAGAGCTTTGCATGGTTCATTCCTAACAATCTACAAATAAACAAGGGGACGTCCAAGATTGGCTAATTTCTTGGGAAGGTTTCTAGCTCAGATCTAATCAGATATAGCATCAATTAACATAATAGTACGGATCTTGGGAGGCATTTGGTTTAAAGGGCTCTTAATTTAATGATTTGCAGAGAATGAGGAAGGAGCAAAGTGACTAGCCACATGAGTTTGTGAGGGCCTAGGAGGGCTATTGGGTTGAAAGAACGTTCATTTGTGAGATGTAGGTTCCGATCCACTCAATTGTTTGACTGGTTGTAGATTAATAGTCCTTGTTGTATTATGTTGTTGCGAGTGAGCTAGAAGCGCACCCTGCATGGATGGAGTAGAAGGTAGTTGTGTTGAGGATGGAGGAATAGGTGCAAGCACATGAGAAAGGTATGGATGGAATATGGGATCCTTCCTAGGAGTTGGAGAATGAATTCGGTGATATTCAAGAGGGTGGTAGTGATTCTGCAAAGGAGAAACATGATTGGAAGAGTCACGTGAAGATAGGGGTTGAATGTAATACCCAGACGGATCTAGCTTTCTGTAAGGATACTACTACCATGGTGGTGGCATTCCCCACAACTGTGGTTACTGCAACTGTTGATGCTGCTCACATGGTTGTGGTGGAGTTTCACTTGGATAAAAAGGTTGTTGCTAGTGGAACTTCCTAGGATTGCCTTGAGCATAAGGCAATTTTCTAGGTATTTGCCTCTTTGATAGTTGTGGATTCAGAGCATACACCCTAGATTTCTATAAGTGTGACACAACAAGGCAAAATCTCTTAGGATATTCATAGTGGTAGATGTCACATCCACTGTCATCATATGATTCAATCTCCACAACTTCTTCTACTGTAGCAGCTTTGCCCTTTCCCCTTTTATAGGCATGTTCAGCTTCTTTTCACCTCCTATGATCATAATCACTACTCTGCTCTCTTGATTATTTTGCGATTTTTAGACCATTTTGAAATTTTTCATCTAATGAATCCCACATTTTATCTACCTTGGTCAAAATTTTAGATATAGATTTTTGGATTGGCAAGGTCTTTCGTTGTACCACCTCATCAAGAGATAATTCCTCCTCATTATCACAAAAGTGAACCTCCTTCTTTCTAATGGAAGGGTTCCTATTATCTTTTTCTGCACTTTCTCGTTTCCTCAACTCTCCTTCTTTTGCTACCTACTTAATTAGCATTTGTATATAATGGGCTCTTAATTTTGATAGTCTTCCTTGGGCATAGACCCCAAGGGTCCTTCGTGTTTCTAAACAAAGCACATCTGTGATCTAGCGAAGTTGTTTCCTCTAAGAGTAACCATGGCCAAGGCATTAATGTAATAATACATAATATCTATCCATGGTAGCATCCAAGGGTTCATGTGTTCCCTACTTCCATCCTTGGATTTGCCTTTGCAAGTTTAACACTCTGGAGTAGGTTTGATACTTGTCATTAAATAGTTCTAGCATTGTACTCCATCGACAAATTGACCCTAGTTCCAAAGACCAATACCAACTTTTTGCTTTCTTGATCAGTGTTTTGGGGAACAAGTTGAGCTTTTGCCAATCAATTTCAATATTTTTCAAGGCATAGGCATCATGAAAGGCTTGCAAATGCATTTGAGGATCTAAGTTATATCCCCCCTCAAATTTAGGGATATTGTTCATGTCTAGCTGCTTCATTCAGCTATCTTTCACTTGCTTGGTAGGAATTCTAACAACCTTTGAGATGTTGACCATATTTCAAGTGGCCAACAAAGGTTCATCATCATGATCTTGATGATGCCTATGATGTCCTATGCCATCCCTTCATTCATGATGGTCTTTGGGATTATCTTTGTTGTCTCACCACTTATAGTTCTTTTCAAATTCAGAGGAGGAAACTGATCCATATGAAGAGGGTGAAGAGGGAGGAGGATTGCCAGCACCATGGTGTCTACCACTACCTCTCCATTTGTCGTGGCCACAATCCTTGGAATTATCATCATTGTGCTTATTCGAATTCCTACTTTGACTCCCTTTCTTAGGGCTACCATGACCATGGGACTCACTATTACCAAAACCTAGATTGTTGATTACTAATTTAGGATTTGTGTTCAACTTACCTTTACCATAATCAAGAGGTGGAAAGTTTACATGTTGAGAACCCTCAGAAAGAGGTTCCTCATCATCCTTTTGATTTAGGAGGAACAAGGAATTAGTGAACTATTTCTCCTTCATGGCTTCACAGTGCTTTTCTTCTGGCCGATCTCATTTGCATTGTGTCTCAGTGGGATAATAGTCCTAGAAGTCATGATCTTCCACAATGTACTTTCCATGCAACTCCTCGATGTCCAACCTTGTAATATTTTGGAGCAACATCTTGGGAACAGATCAGTTAGGCTACAATACAACATTCCCCTCCATGTCTCGCCACCGCATTTGTTCATCTTCATGGAGGATGTAAGTGAAATTGGGCATAAACTCATTAGGATGAGTGTACACCACTTTGCATTCTTATGGTAATTTAACTTAGAATCATGTTCTCTATGAGAAGAAGAAGACATTTTTGTTAGAAATAATTTCTTAGTGTGCTTGTAGTATAGTTTTGATTAATTATTATGATTTTAACTTTGTTGGGTTCATTTCAATGATGTTTAGTAATTTTCACTAATCCTAGATTGAGAGTGCACAAGACTAGTTAAGAATCCCTAACAATGGTGCTAATGATGAGCAGTAAGGTACCTCTGCACCTGACCATACAAATCACTAAGGTGTTCATGCACGATCTAGTTGAATTCTATGGATTCCTAGTGCTCTTCTACACTAGATTCAATCTAGAAGGTGAATCTAATCATGGAACAATTGTTGTCTTCCCAACTACACTTGTAAGGCTTAGTTGTATGGTTAAGTGTAATTGAGGCACATGATTTTTATTATTTTATATTTTTTTCATCTAAGGTTGGTAATAGATTGAGAATAAATTGATTAACTAGTTCAACTAGTTTAATTGCTAATTAATATCTAACTATTCCAACATAAGCATCTAATCCCACTTTCTATACACATCCTAAATATGTGCAGCACTACTAGGTGACCAAGCATTAAGCACTACTAGGATTACCAAGTGTTATACATATGCTTGAATTAGTAGTACTTATGTATGCTAGTCTATTTAGCTTAATTAATTACTTAAAGTCTTAAACATCTTATCTTACTTGATTTCTTAATTAATGAAAAATAGTAAATGCATAAATAAATCATTAAGCTAGTCCAAGTGTTGCAAGGTTTGTCAAAAAGCTCATTTTTATTGCCATGCACACTGCGGTGCTCAAATACAACAGTGCTCAAATAAAGATCCATACACTCCTTGACTCTTGCTACGGGCACTTACAAAATTATTCTATCTCTTATGAAAACAAATTGCAAGAGTTCAATTAGCAAATGAAATTCTAACTCTTAACATGGCTAGCCTATCATATTTATAGACCTACTAGGGTGCCACGTTGCCGAGTACATGTCAACATGGAAAACCCTTGTCGACGGAGTCACATCGATGGCATCCCATCAATGCAGCTAACCAAAGACTCTTCATCATACAAGTACCAACGATTATGTGATCTACTTGTTCATTTGGTTTGGCATCATCATCTACCAATAACTTGGTTAGATATTCTTCATCTAGACTTTTCATTATCACATAGTTTTTGTCCTTACTTTATAGGTTAGAGTCTATCTTCTGTATTCCTTCATAAAATAACTTTTATTCATTTTTCCTCTTGATAGATGGTTATTCCATCATCTATATAACTGATAGGATGATGCTTTTGTCATACTAGTTGTTAAATATGATTATCAAATGAACTTGATTCACACTCTTCTCCATTATTAGACTTGGTTTCTATGATTTTAATCTTTACTCGTTTTGTGTGTGTATTTTTGTTCCCTTTACCTTCTTCATGAATTAGTTTAGTAATCCCAATAACTAATTAACTTAGTTTGCCTAACGATTAGTTAGCTTGACTGACTATTAGCTAATGTGTAAATCTAGGAATATGCTTGTAGATTATGGAATAAACACTCAATGCCCTTAGGCTAGAATAAAAAAATTTTCTATTTTTAGTTAATTAGCTTTTTAGTAATTTTTTATAATTAGTGACAATGACCACAACAACATCAATAGTCTTATGTATTAGTTATACTTAATTATATGATGAAGGGCTACTACAAGTATAACTAGAAAAATAACAATCTACAATCTCACCTAACTAGGCTAAACATTCCTACTAGTTCATTCATGGATTACAACATAGTCTACCATAATACTTGTAGATTGTATGGTTGGACTTTGGACATACTCGCTACTTGTTAGTAGGCTTCACATCCTTTCCCACATTACCATGTTTTCTTCTTCATGCTACTTCACATTTTTCTAGGTAAGGTACATTGTTGCCTTTTAACTCCAATGTAAAGTTGCATCTTTCCATATTGACTATAGTGTCCATTCTTAATTACTTTATATTTTTTATTTTACTACCCATGAATAACATCTAATGGGATTGGTTAGTATCCAATGACATTGAGCTAGCTTCTGACAAAATGCTAATTTAACTTTTAATAGTGATGAACCGCAATATCGAGGCTGCGATATCGCATCTATGATATCGAGTCCCTAATATCGGAGCCTACCATGTGATGTCGAATACCTGATATCGGGACCTACCTCCTTACCTATAAATAAGAGGCAGGCGCCCTTGGTTTGGCAATAGATAGTTAGACCCTTAGTCAAACTCTTGCCTTCTCTCCCTTTCAAAGTTAGAATTATTTTTGCGTGCCCGCAATAGGAGTCATAAAGCGAATGGATCTTTATTCGAGCATTGTGTACCTGAGCACACTTTGTGTACGGAAATAAAGATAAAATTTATGATAAACCTTGCAGCATCCAGAATAGATTAATTAATGTTAATTACTATTATTGAATGCTTTCCTAGTTAATTAATACTTTCTCTCACCCTACAACTCTCCTAAGTAAATACACTTAGTATAATCACTTCGAGCATGCGTGTAACACTTGGTAACCCAGTACTGATTAGCGTTTAGTAATCCTAGTAGTGTTGCACCAGTTTAGGATGTGTACGGCAAGTGAGAACGGATACTGATGTTAGGATTAATTAAAGCCTAGTTAATCAGTAGTGAAATTAAATTAGTCACTTAGTTATCTCTCTCCTTCTTTATTAGCATAGGACATAAAAACATAAAAGATATAAAAATCATATGCCTCAAGCTTACTTAATCATACAATTGTGACAGATAAGTAAGTTTGGGAAGATAATGATTAACCAACCCATTCTTGTTCCACAAAGGTGCATAAGCACTTAGTCCTTGGAATTC
>MNCI01011846.1:247921-355140 GCA_015680685.1 Gnetum montanum | reverse complement strand
ATATGCCTCAAGCATACTTAACCATACAATCATGACAGACAAGTAAGTTTGGGAAGACAATGATTAACCAACCCATTCTTGTTCCACAAAGGCGCATAAGCACTTAGTCCTTGGAATTCGACCGGATCATGCGTGAAACACTTGTATTCATATGGTTGAGTGGAATAAGAATAAGATGACAATAATAATGCAAAAATATCATTGAAATTAAAAAGGATCCCAAAGAATAAATAAAAAACAATTTTAATTTTCATAAACTTCATTAAAAAACAACTTTAAATTCATATTTTGTATTTCATATTTCATTAAAAAATTCACAACTATATCTAAGCGTTTTTTTTTTTAATGATCCCCAAGACTATCATGTCTAAAATCCATGATCATACACACCATAGGTTGTATGCTTCGCATCTACCAAAGAACCATACACAAGGCAATTTAAGATGTCTCACCATGAAAAAGGATTTTGGAGTCCAAAGTTAGAACCTTGGAAACGAAGCAAAAGATATGAATCCCTAAATGGATGGAAGATAAGACGTCCCAACTCCAAGCCACTATATCATGAAGGGAAAAAAGAATCACCTTCAACTCCCAAAACGGATATTTTTTTGTGACCTTAGGTGGAGATGGATACATTGAATCCATATTTAAATGACATAATACGATGATATGATGGTCCAACGAATGAGGTGGATCATTACCTCGTGGAGTGCTGCTAGATACCTTAAAATATGGGGCCATGCCACTTTTATCCATGATTGTAACTTTTTTTGATCAAATACCCATGATTATAACCATATCAGTGTTTTAGCATACTAACTTGTTACTGCTGTCACTATAATCAGTAAAAACAGCAGCAGTAGCACCAAAGTCGCCAAAGTGACTGAGATGTAATTGCAAGGTTTCGATGGTTAAAAAGTCATAACTAGCAATAGTAATGGTACATGGATATGATATATCTACTATTGCCTTGTCTTTGCCTTTTGTTGCCTCCAAAAAAGGAAAAGCAAAATAGATTTGCTAATACATATTTTTTGCCAGCGTTGCATGATTTGATTGCCTTTTTTGCTTTTACTTTTTGCGGGAAATGGAACTGCTTGTTTGGCCAGGCATGGTAAAAAACCGGCAGACGTTACGTGAGGGCAAATGATAGCCGACGCTGAAAATAGAATCGGATCCAATCGTGGGAGAAGCACCAAAAATCAGATCAGTGACGGGTGACTGGCCATGACTGATTATAATGTGACTCGTGGCAAGGATTGGAGTTGAACACAAGACATCATCATCATCATCCATGATTCGTCATAAATCATGCGTGTGTGTATATATAGAGTTGCTGTCACACTGCGTCCCCACTGTCTGACCAAACTAATCATGGTTGCAAAATGACGCTCGGTTGCCATTTTTGGTTTTTTTTCTTTTAATTTACCCGTAAAATTTTTGCTCCAGGGAGGCATATCATGAGTGGTCGAAGTTGCAAGTTCTATCCTTATCCAACCATTGTTTGGTACTGATTTGATGAAGGTTCTTGTTAAATAGCTTTCCTTGTTGGTCCCCGAGTTGTACAGAAATACACAATAATTTTATAATTAGTGAGGTTATACACTAAATTTTGTACGCAATGATTTTATAAATATTGAGTTTATACATCAAATTTTGTATAGAAAATTAAGTGAATCATTCGACCAAAGCACTTTGGTAGGAGGGGTAGGTAGATGTTGGTGATGGCATTAAAAATTTTAATAATAAATTAAGGGAAGATTGGATCCGGAGGAAAATTTAATTGTAATTGAAAAACAATTTCAGCTTTAATAAATAAAGGAAAGGTTATTTGGTTTTTTTTGGTATCCTATAAATTTTTATTTTGTATTTGGTTATTACAATTGTAAATTTGGTTTATTTATTCTAAATTTTACAAGAACACTTTGTAATTTTCTTAATAATATTTTTAAAACACATACCTTGTATATTTCAGTGGTTCAATAAATCTTAGAAATTTCAATCATTGTTTTTCATTCGAGTTTACATTGTTATTGTTAAATCATGCTTGTAATTAGCAAGTATGACTATGAGATTTACAAATCATGTTTTCATAAGCACAGCTTTCTAGAAATGTAACCTGTGATGTAATGCTTACCTACCAAAATGAAAGCTGAAATGTCAATCTTTAAAATATTTCTACACCTCATCATTTCCATGCTTAACTACCAAAACATCTCATCACTTGCCTACCAAAATAAAAATTGAAATGTAAATCTTTGAAATATTTCTGCATCTCATCTAATGCTTACCTACCAAAATAAAACCTGAAATTTAAATCTTTATCTGCATTTCATGAACCATGTGTTAAATTTCAAGCTATCTATTGTCATGCTTACCTAACCAAGTGCAAGATTTCAAGCTATCTACTATGATGCTTACATAACTATGTGTTAGATTTCAAGCTATCTACTGGGATGGATGCATAACAGTCACAGGAAATCTATTTAAATGACAAAATAATTATAATTCCATTTTTATTTCATTTCAGCTATCGATTTATGGGGGTGTCGGGGACCGACAAGAAGTTTTATTGAAATTAAAGGTGCATCAATTACAACAACTTGAATAAGTCATAGGGTTAATGCTATCGATTTATGAAACGGAAAACTTTTTATTTACCAAGACCCTTACCTCTATCTATCGCACCAGTTTAAGAATTTCTTCAGTTTAAGAATTTCTTTTACATAATTTTCTTCAACTTATGACTCAACGCTGCTCTCTTTTCCATGTAAAAGACCCGTACCGTCAATTTCCATCTCTTGACCAAGTGCTACCGCAGCGAAATTGACGTTGGCGGTTCGTCTGCGAATCAACGTCAGTAGTAGCTCTTAGGGAAACTAATATCTGGAAGCGGGGAGGAAAAAAAAAACTAACTTAATCATGCCCCAAAAAGCAGCAACACCAACAACCTCTGACTCAAATGAGAAATATAGAAGACCATGCCCGCCCCAGCTACGGCCGTCCGCGAACCTCGAAAGGCCAAGCCAAGAAGACGCCAGGCAAGCAACAAACCTAACAAAGCACAAAAACACGGAATTGGATTATGCAGCAGCAAAAAAATATTTTTGATTTTCCATTTATGGCAAGGCTCCCACGATTCGGGCTTACGTTATGTGGCCCATATTTAGGCGGATTGCTGCAGCAGCGGCAGCCATGGCTGGTTACCTGCCTGCTCGGGTCCCCCCCTTTTGCTTTCCGGATATAACTGATTATATATATATATATACATATATTGCATGTATGTTTGTTAGGGCAGTTGAAATTTGGAAACTCTGGCGGAAGCGCGGATGTTTTCCCAGGCGCAAATTCTATCTCCCCAGATGCAACCTTGTTTTGGAAAAATTATTGGGACGGAGGGAGGCCGTGCTGATGTGACGTCGGGGGAACGAATCCCCAGATTGGGAGATATTTGATGAAGAAGCAGTGGTGGTGGAAACATTGGTGCTTATGAAATTTTGGTCTTGTTCAAAGTTGAGAAAAAGGGGAAAAAAAAAAAGATAAATGCGAGAGCGACCGCTGAGCGGCGCCATTTATGCGGTAAAGGACCACCACGCCAGGCCACGCCACGCCTGCGCGGCCAAAGTCGCGGTCCCTCTCACTGTGACAGCAACAGCAGCGACTGTGAAGAGGAGAGCAGTCGGTGGGTGTCCAGTGGTTTTTAAGGAAAGGGCAAAAAAATAAAAATAAAAATAAAAGGAAAGGTAAGGTTAGCTTACGTTACGTTACGTTGGTTTCAAACTTTATGGAATATGTCTCCATTTCCATGTGTCCATGGCCACACGATCTGACATTGGCGAATGGAACAGCGGCTGGGAATTGAAAGAAGGCCGCCCGGATGCCCGTAAAGCAGTTCAGGATTGCGATCTTAAATTTGATTTTTCCTTTTTAAGAATAAAAGGACGAGCCCTGCCCAGTGTGGACCAAGATATTATGATAAACTGACGCTGCCCTGCCACCTTGTTTTTGCCCCATGTTTTAAAAGTGAGATGATGGTCGTCTAATTAGTTGAGTGGTCTCCGTTCATTGTTGGGGGAGTTTGGGCCAGTTTAGGTTCATCAGCCGACAAATAGCAAGCACCGAGTCGGCTGGTTTAAATAAGTATTTATTTTTAATAATTGTGTTTGTTTTAATGTTCTTGATAATATTGAACAATTAGGTGGTTAATATTGTTATTTTGTTTTTTATTTATTATGTTATTCATGGTTTATGAGATTGAAATTTAAAGTTGTATTACGTTGAAGACTCGTTATGTTATTAATGGTTTATATAGTTAAAATGTTATTTTAAAAAATTAGCCAAGCTAATTGAATATGAGTCAGCTAAAAATCTAGGTGGTGATTAGTCACCTTGGTAGTGATTTTCTTAAGCCCCTAGATAATTATAGATGCGTGCCTCTTTCGCTATCGACCAACAAGTATACATTGTATGGGTTGGAGGTTCAATGCTTATCTTGCTAAGCCAACTTTCATAGGTAGCCTTAGGAGCTTTAGAAGCTAACCTCCATGAGGTCTTGGTACCTGAACAAGGTCATCTTGAGATGTCTGGAGATTCAATGCTCATTTTGGTAACTCAGTTAGGTTCCTCAAGGTAGAGGCTTAAGGCTCAAGGCTCATCTAGGTCAAGGTTCAAGAGGTTGTGAGAACTCAAACAAGGTCATCCTAGTGCATTTAAAGACTCCATGCTTATCTTGCTCACAAACTTGCTTGATCCTAAAGGTTTTGGGGATGTCTTGAGACTCAATGTTCACCTTGGTAACACGATCAAGTCCCAAGGGTTGTCTTGAAAGGCTCAAAGGCCCAATACTCATCTTGGTAATATAATAAAGGTTTATAAAGTCCAAGCAATCCAAAAATGGTTATCCTAGAATGCTCATCATTCTAACCTGATTAGATCCAAAGGTCATTCCAAGGTGTCCAAAAGCTTGATGTTCATCCCAATACCAATAAACTTATCCTAGCCTCCCTAAAGTCATCCTAGTACCAGTGAAAGTCACCCTAGCGTCCCTAAAGCCATACTAAGGTCAAATACACAACCAAAACCTTACTTGAACGAAGGTACCATATCGGAAACAAACATCTTACCGTCCCCCCTAACGGCAGCATTGAGACGTTTTTCAAACCTCGAGACGAAATTGTCGGGCATGGAATTATTTGACGGAGAGGAAAAGCAAAATCCTAAAATATCTATTTGCGCCAGGCAGCGGACACCAAACCTGGGCAGAGGGAGGCAGCGCTTAGTGGTGGTCCCCACGGATGTCGTGGACTCCAGCAGGCCGCAAAGACACGGGAGACAGCGCCTTCCCATTGGTCCAACGCAGACGCTCACGGTGACGGACAGCCATACACAGCAGCGTGAAGGCCAATGGCCCAGCGACCAGAGGGTGGGGCCCAGACGTACAGAAGTGGAGCCGGCATCCGTACCTGCTGTCACGTGAACGAAGGTGGTCTCGAACCTGGAAAGTGGAAACACTGGATTCGCTGCAATCAAACTGTCACTTCCCCATTGCCAGCTCGACTAATTACCACAGCGCTAACATCTGTCATTGGCTCCTTCCTTATTCCTTCGTTTTCCTCTCTTTTTTCTTCTCGGTTGTTGGCTCTTCCGTACAAATGCACGCTTTTTAAACTCTTCTGGTGACTCTTCGTGAGCGGGCAGCCGCATGCATGCACGACAGACGGACGGACGCATGCATGCATGCATGCATGTGATTCATGTTTTATCCATACTGTCATGCATCCATGCATAGCATGCTATCATCACCATCATCATGATGTTGGGTTTGTGTCTGCCAAGCTTCCATCCATGCGTCATCGCCAGCCAGCCAGCCCGCCAGCCATGCATGCATGGCCCATCATAGGCTGTGCATGGTCAAAAAAGGGCATAGCCAATGGTCCGGTTTCTGGATATGCTATTTAAATGGATAGATTTCGTGTGTGTACGTCAAGGAAGTAATCCTTTTTAACTTTTAGCCGGTTTCATGGACACATCAGCAGGGTACATTATTAAATCTAGATGCAAGACGGTCCAAAATTGAGGAGATTGGGATTGGACCGTGATTAATATAGCTTATCCAATAAGCACATTTTAAGATGTATACTCAACCTAATAAAGTTGAAAAGGTGTATTGGAATAGTAACTTTTTATTTAACAAGACAATCAGCTAACTATTTAAGATATGTGTCAGCTAACTATTTAAGGTATCGGTCATGCTCCTTATGGATGATACAATTAAGTTTTCCATCTTATCATCATATAAAGTATTTAACCATTTAAGTTACCCATTGTTGTTTGGTCAATTCGTAGAGTCTAAGTTTATTTTTCATGAAATAGATCATTTGGGTCTTCAGACATAATAAAGCTTCAGTTTTATTTTTAGTTTCACGTATTTGTATTTGTATGATAGATGTGATTTAAACAATGAGATATTAGCTTAGTCGTAAGACTCTAATTTGGAAAATCCAAATTATGAGTTCAATTCTAGTAGTCAACGACAAGGTATGTACAAAGCTCTACTTTGGCAATATATTCGGAAGGTAAATATTGTCAAAATGTTTTTAGTTGAAACACTTGCCTCCAAACAAAGCTACAAGAAGTTGCAAATATGGTCAAACATAGCTATAGGAGGTTGGAAATATGGTAAAGCAATGAATCTAAAAAATAGAATTTGTAATTTACAATATAATCCAATTCTTCAAAAATTTTGGTTTTTTTTTATTTCACTTGTGGAAATTTTTCTAAACACAAAAAATATTATGCTTGCCTAACCTTCATCTCTATACAAGTCAACAAGAATAGGGACGTAAGAGTTGCATTAGCAAGTCTCAAAGACCTAGTTTATGTAAGTAATATAATGTGTTGACTTCTTTCCGATATGCAAGTCTCAAAGACCTAGTTCACCTACGATATCGTAATCTACAATGTTGTATGTCTGATATCATAGCACATGCTAGAACATCGTAGATCCAATATCGCAAGATGTGTGCAGCCTATAAATACAACACTTGGGCACATAGATCCGAATAAGTTTCATTCCATCCTTGGGTAGATTCTTGCAGTTTTATTTCATAGTTTTAGCGATAAAGAGTGAATGTCCATAGTGTGGTGTTGAGCAGTTGTACAAAATTTTTATTCAAGTGAAGTGTACTTGAACATAGTTCACATTCAAAAATAAAGATCAAGGTTGCTTTTCATCATTGCAACATCCACTTAGTTTTATTATTTTACAAAGCATGGTTTTTACTATTTTCTTAGTTTAGTCATTTACATTTCCAAGTATTTTACTTATTTATTAGTAAAGCGGAATGAGTACGACTAGGTTTGAGTGTTTAAGTGTAATCATATGGTAATCCCAGTAATGTTATTGCTTGGTTCGCCAAGTAGCATAATGTTTGGTAACCCAGTAATGGTTACATGAACCCAAGACGTGTATGGTAAGCCAGGACTGAATGCTCATCGCTCTAGGCTAGAGTAGATTTACATTACTGTTATTACTTAGACCCAAGATTAAATTCCATTCCCAATTATGTTTACTGCTAGGAGTAAAATGAGCTTAACAACATTAATTATCATATGCCTCACTTTGGACTAAATCATATGTGACAAAGCTACCACTAGTCCAAGTAGGAAGACAACGGCCTGTAATTAATGCTTAACAATCTAGATGCCACAACTAGTCTCATTCACGGGATTTGACTAGATTGTGCATGAACACTTGTGATTCGTATGGTTGGGTGTAGGAGTACCTATAACTCATCATTGGCGTTGGGGATGACATTAGTTATCTAGATTAATTATATTATACACGATTACTATAAATGCATTAACGATCTATTTATTAGAAAACATTAATATTTTAAGTTACACACATTATCAAACAAATCCATGTCTTCTTCACATAGGGCCAATTAATGCATCATATAATGAAAACACTAGTAGGAGAAATGATAGGATCCATATTGAGGAAAACTAAAGAACCACATGCAAGGGTTTCCTATGCTCATCTAGACCCTTACTACACTCAAGGACTACATTCAACTAATGCAGATAATCTTAGAGGAGATGGAGTAAGTTCTAGAATAAGAAGGGCCTCAAGCCAAGGACCTCATTCAAACTTAGAAGAGAAAAATCAAGGGACCATAGGGGAAGATATAGCAGCCATGGTGATTCTCCTAGTTTTCCATCTTCCTCTTCCTCTTTCATGTCTAGTTCTGACAAGGATGAACATAGGTATAGAAATAAAGATACACTAAGGGGTCAAGACAAAGGTAGAAATAGAAATAGATGAGATCATCAAAGTAAGAATAGATGAGATCAACATAATCAAATAAATAGAAATAGATATCATCATTACGACATGTCCAATGATGATGAACCCTTGTTGGCTACTAGGAGCATGATGCAGATAATAGAGTTAGTTAAAATACCCCGCATGCATCAAAGGGAAAGTCGCATCAAAAGGCTTGATATGAATAACATGCCTAAATTTGTGAAAGGCTATAACTCTTATCCACAACATCGCTTACAAGCCTTCCATGATGTCTGTGCCTTGCAAAAAATCAAGAGTGAGTGGCAAAAGCTTAAGCTCTTTCCTAGGACACTAATTGATGAAGCTGAAAGTTGGTATATATCACTGGAATTAGATTCAATCCATTGATGGTCCGCAATGCTAGAACTCTTCAACAAGAAATACCAAACCTATGCGAGAGTGTCCAACTTGAGAAAACAAATCTAAGAATGGAGGTAAGAAAAACATGAATCCTTGGATGTGGTCTTGGATAGATACTATTCGCTACTACATAGATGTCCAGGCCATGATTTCTCTCTAAAAGAGTATCTTTTCCACATCATACATGGGCTTCATAACCAAATAAGAGAAGCCCTTGGGATTTATGTCCAAGGTCGGTTATTTGAATTGAAAGCCATCAACTACTTATTTAACTTTGGTTATCCTTGATCTCCTTCTTGATGCTTACTAGTTCATGTTAAGAATAATTGAAATTGTTCATAGTTAAAGATTAGTTTAAACTTTATTGATCAATAGGTGGTTCAAGTGGTTAGTTCAGTGTCTTATTAAGTAAGAGGTTTTCAATTTAAGTTGCACTTGAGGCATCATTATATTCATCTATAATTTTTCTCAAGTATCACGTTGTCTATATGTCTTGGGATATACTTAGAGCCTTGGCATGGAAGACCCAAGTCTCATGTTCAATTCTAGTAAGCTAAGCTATGTACAAAAAATATGATGCAAGGATGAATTCTAAAACTAGTTTGGTAGATCCATATGGTCTTAGTAGATGTACATAAAAATTTAGCTTTAGTTTTAATAAAAATAATATATGTTATATGTTATAACTAACTTTTCTTAATGTACTAAGAAAAAACACACAGGTTTTTACTAAGTTAATTAAAATGCATTAGCAATAGAAATTATTTCCCAAGAGTATCACTATCAATTTATAACATTATTAATAAATAAAAATGTTGAATTATAAAACTTTATGAATTTGATGATATAATTATCAAGTAAATTGAATGATGTGAAACATTATATCTATAAATGCTTAACATGAACAACCTAAGCTTTTATAAGGGATACCAAAAAGGCATAACAACTAATAATTTTTACTTTCTTTAAAGTAAATACAATATTTTAAAATAACATTACATGATTCAATGAGGTGTTAGCTTAGGGGTAGAAGCCTTGGCATGGAAACCCATGGTAGATTACACCCATGCATAAAAATGCATTATAAAAATACATCCATGCATGGAAATGCATTATAAGCATTAAGATGACAATTAAAAAAATCAAGGATCAAATCATTTGCAATCTTTATCATTTAACATATATTCAATGGATGAATCAACAAAACATTATTGCAGTACTATTTTTATAGATAAGAGTTAAAAAAATTACAGTATTGTTTACATGGATAATATCAACTAATATTATTATAATAATTGTTTCATGCATGCAACAAACCAAAATTATTACAATACTTGAATATGTCAACTTATTATATGTTAAATGTGGCCCTCCCGATACCAAAAAGTTAACAATGATTCAAACCCTAATCTTAACCTTATCTTTCTTCTTATCTTTCTTCTAATCTTAACCTTATCTTTCTTCTTATCTTTCTTCTCTTGTTAATAAATGACATTGACATAATGATTAAACATTTTTATGGTCAGCTACCTACCTAACACCACTTGCAATTCAATACCATACAGCCACTCTACCATAGAAGACGAACCCAATACAAGACAAGCACAAAACTTTTTCAAATAGTAGAAGAGGAACTGCTCACTGATTTTACAATTGCATTTCCATGTTAAATCTAACCCTGCCATGCCATGGCCGTTATATCTATACATGGTCATAAGGTATTATTCATGATGGGCATATTTGGAGATGATGGCACTTGGGCATGGCCATGCATGATGGCATGTAATGCGGCCCGATAACAAGCTCGAGAGTTGCCCTGTGTGGCTTGTCTGCGCTCCACTTGTTTTGCGCGACTTTTCACTTACTTTCCATTGGTGGAACAGCGCAGAGCTTGAGCATACGCATTCTGCAAAAATTTCTCCGTCTGGTGCCTGTTTGTAGCGCAAATTGGACTTGTTTCTGCTTGCTTAATCATTGGCGATCGGACATTTTCAGGCCGAGCGGCTGATCGCTCGCATCCGAGTGCGTGTCGTCTTCGGATATTTCTTTCTTTCTCGAATTAGGTTAAGTCTCGGGCCTGCTCTCGTCCGGTAGACTTGGATCGACATTTCCTTATTAGCAAGCAAGCGAAAATGGTGCGCGGAAAGACGCAGATGAAGAGAATCGAGAATGCGACGAGCCGGCAGGTGACCTTCTCAAAGCGCCGAAACGGACTGCTGAAGAAGGCATACGAGCTCTCCATTCTCTGCGATGCCGAGGTCGGCCTTATCATTTTCTCGCCGCGCGGCAAGCTGTACGAGTTCTCCAATCCCAGGTACGCACAGGAAAAAGAAGCTTTGCCTGTCCGTTTGAGCTTTGTTTACTTACTTAGAGATGGTCATTTTGTTCACGGCGCATTGTTTCTTTCAGTTGTCATCAAATTATGCATATTTTGATTACTTTATGATCGAAATGGTGTGAAAACTGCACTTGAATCGATTTCTTTGACAATCGGCAACAGACATTTCTCAAACACGTAGTAGAACTTGAGAAGCTAAGCGTTAAGATTCTTCTTTATGCTTTCCAGCTGTCCGCGTATTTTTCCCTCGTAGTTTTGCTCTTTACAGGTTGCTTTACCAGTTTTTTTTTTCCGACAATAAAACGTGGCACTGCGAATTTGGTTCAAGGAAATATTAGCCATTCGCGTTTGTTCTAGGGCTTACCGTTTGCTAACTCGCATAATCGGTCTTTTAGTTTGTGATCGCTCTCGTTTTGCTCTGTATTCCGCAGTTTCATGAGCTTGTGGCTTGCGAGTTGCAGTGAATGCTGCAATGATGCAATGATTTAGTTTCCGTCCTTTATTGCCTGAGAAGTTGTACATGCTGCCTGCAAGGCGCTACTGTACCTCTGATAGCGTGGATTAGGAATTAAAAAGCGGTGTAACTCCTAAGACGGAGCCGAAGTCTCGCTGACAATTGCGTCTTTTTCTTTTCTCTCAACTCTGGGATGCAGTACTCGGTTCTGACAGCGTCGTTCAGGTTTACTTAATGAAATACTTACTCCTCGATTGGGACGTTAACCTTAGCACATAATTATCATATTCGGTTTATTATATATTCAACTAAGCAGAATCCTCGGTCCTTGCAAATCCTTTACACGCTACAATGTTACATGTCCTGTAATTTTATGGACTGTGGATTTCCTTCATTACCGGCCACTGTGGCTACGCTTAAACATCAGGCGCGGTACCAGAAAACTTACAGCTGCCTCCAAATCAAATGTTAGAATAGTTCAGAATTAAACTTTTGAGATTTAACAATCATGCTTATGAACGAATGTTTTTCCAAATCCCTCAGGAAGGCCTAGACACTTACATGTGCCTTATCATACAAAGTATATTCCTCGGAAACTGTAAGCTATAGTAATCTCCCTAATTGTTTTGATCGCTGCAGCCGTCGTTAATTGCACTATTTCTATTCCATGATTTATTTAAATTGAAATTTTAAATGGATATGTTCTAGTTTGCTCAGGTTCCTGAGCCACGTAGGATAATCCTCAAATACGTTCACACAGCAAGGTTATGGTATAGAACAGAAATTAACGGCGATCAATTTACCAAAATGTCACACAATCCTATGCACAATTTCTGTTTGGTTACCGCATATACAAACTTCAATTTGATCACGGGATAACCAGAAAAAGCAAATTTATTTGGTTAACTCGTGAAAGAGATATCTTATTTAAGGATTACATAATTGGATCAGGATTCTTTTCAACTATCACTGTTCAGTGTTGTTGTTTCAAATATATCAATTATTATTCTTTTTAAACAAATCTATTTCTTATTATTGCTTCAGTGTTGATTAAGGCACTGTAACGACGGTTTGGTAGGTAGGGGGAGTAGGGAATGGTTTGGAATTGAGGAGGGGGACGGTTCTTTATTTTATTTTATTTTATTTTTTGTTTTTTTCAAGAATACATACTAGATATATATAGTCAAATTAGAATTTTATAATCTAGCATATGGAGCTTCCAAATCAAGAGTGTTGTCACTAGGTTAACACTTCATTGGAGTTTTATCACTAGGTTAACACTTCATTGGTAATTTAGAATTGAGATATTTGTGAAGCACCTTCATGGAATCATCAAAGATATTGCCTGTCAAACTGAAGGTTTAGAAATCATAAATAATTGCAACTAAAACCAAATAATCAAGAGAATATTTTGATTTGTGGAACCGAAACTTTGAGTAAATATAATTGATGAGCAATGGGTATGTCCCATGCCCAACCATATAATTTACAGCCATATGTAGTAGACTTTTTTGTAATCCATTGACAGGCTAGGCTGAGCATCTAGAGTAGTTGAAGTGTTTGCAGGTCACTATCTTCCATTTCACACCTGTAGTGGGCTCTAGTCGTATGGTTAAGTGTGATTAAGGCATATGATCATGAAGTTGCTTTGGCCCATTATTGCTAAAAATAGAAAAACATACAAGACAAGACATCTAAGGAGAATAATCAAATTTTTGTATAGTTAATGAATTTTTCTTCTTTGAGGTAAAAATAGCCTTATTCAAGATGAAAAATGGAAAAGCTAGTAGAATAGATAACATTTCTATTGAACCTTGGAAAGCATTTGGAGATATAGAAGTTTCATGGTTGAGACATTTTATTTAACAAAATTTTAAAAGATGGAGGAATGCTTAAAAATTGGAGAAAAAACATTATTGTTCCTATATACAAGAATGATGGAGATGTACAAAATTGTGCAAATTATAGAACGATCAAACTAATAAGCCATATTATAAAGCTTTGGGAGACGATTAGAGAGCAACATCTCCAACTTGAATAAACAGTATATTAGAAAATCAATCTGGATTTATGCATAAAAGATCTGCTATAAGGGCTATTTCCTTAATACAATAATTAATAAAGAAATTTAGAAAACATAGAGAAAATCTACATTTGATCTTCATTGATTAAGAAAAAGCATATGATAGAGTACTTATAGATATTATTTCATGGGCCTTGTAGATGAAAAACATCCTTGATAAATATATTAAAATGACATTCATACTTCACTAAGTTCTTACTGAACTCAGCTTCACATTGACATTTGTACTTCATTAAGTCATTTTTGGCTTAATTTCATTGTGGTTACAGATTAGATCTTGTAAGTTTTTCTTCTTTTATTCCATTGTAACCTTCTAGATGACCTTCTCTTATTATTTAAGAAACTGTACTAAGCTACAAATGGCACAACTTGAATCGTCATTTCTTCTTTAAGAAATTGTATCTTGTGTTGCAGTGATCTATGCATATCTTGTAAGCTTTTCTTCTTTTATTCCATTGTAACCTTCTAGATGACCTTCTCTTATTATTTAAGAAACTGTACTAAGCTACAAATGGCACAACTTGTATCTTCATTTCTTCTTTAAGAAATTGTATCTTGTGTTGCAATGATCTATGCATTGTCTCTTGCAATACAGTTTCATCAATCCTATAAATACAATTGATTACTCCTTGTTCTCCTTAATATGCTATTTGGAAATATTGGGAATCTTCTTTTCTCGCTATAAACATTATGTGCCAACATTTACTTTTATACCTTCATCTCATACAAACTTAGTATTTTGCTAAAGCTTTTCATTGCTACATTGATTCCTTGTACTATTTTAAGTTTGAGCATAGATATTGAAAATGATGTAAATGTTGTTAAGGCTGCGACTATCCTCCCTACTAATAATTAATTTTCCTCTTTGGTTTTTTCCAAGCATCTATTGTAAGATTGTTCACTTGAGTAGATGTTCCTAAAATTGAAAAGTTATTCATTTCCATGTTGTTTTTGGGGCTTTTGACTTAGTGATTAAGCATGTAATGTACTCTGATTTTTTTTTGTTATTAATATTTCTTTGGGTACCCCTTGAATCCTTCCAAACCAAAGAAGAAAAAGGTTTATATTCTAACATCCACATCCCTCCAGCCATAGAACTTTTATCAGGAATGTTATGAATTTATATTTGTTCAATTCTTCACACTTATACTAAGATTTTTTAATATAAGGAGAGTTGATAAGGAAAACAAAATATCATTTGCAATATATAGTACAATAAGTTCAATGTCATATAATAATATTATGATTAACCCACACATCTATAGCTTAACGTGACTTCATCTTGTATGTCTATAGATGATGGTCTTTTGAAGAGTCTTTTAGATGAGATCTCATTTTAGATCTCCTTCTCCCTCATTGGTTTTATTGTTATGGTTGCTTTGTTATTTGTGATGTCTTTTTGCATGTAAGTCTTCATGTATCACCAATATATCATTCTTTCTAGAGTTTAGCCTTCTCTTTATCTTTTCTTATCATCATGTCTTTTTCTTCAATAATTATATAACTCTTTATAATCTCTACTGGTTTTAACTAATTATTCTTTTTTTGTTCTCCTATATTCATTACTCTTATTTATGGATTTCTTCATTATTCATTCATTCTTTACATAGATGATTTTGCAATTTATTTGTCCTTCATCATTCATACGAACAGTTATAATGGGTTTCATTCCTTTATACAAATCATCTTCTACTTTCATGTATATTACAGAGCATTTATCTTTCTACTCTTTTAATAATTCAATTATCTTTTATTCAAATGTTTGATATATTAGATCTCATAAATATAAGAAAATGCATGTAATACATCCAATCTAGCTTATAAGAGCATAGCTCCGTTGGTAAGCTTGTTAGTGTGGATGTGAAAACTTAGGAGTTCATGTTCTGCTTGAGGCTATGTTATGTCTTGTTTAAGTTATAACATGACATTTTGTTTTTCTTATGACCTGGAAATACGATAGTGAGGTATTAGGCTAGTGGAAAGACTTGATTTGTAAGCTCTATGTTCTGGTTTTGATTCTAGTGGATAATGCTAAATTATCAATAAAGTTTACTTTCGCTATATATCTTGAGGGTAAATATTGCCAAAAACTTGTTGGTTCCACAATGAAGTATTAGCTTAGTGGTAAGACTCTTGATTTGAAAGCTCCAAGTTATAGGTTTGAGTTTGGTGGGCATTGTTGAGTTATAAAGTGCTAATTAGACTATATATCTTGGAGTGTACCTATGTTGAGTAGATTGATTAGTGTTTGTCATCTATTCATATATTCTTTTATGTGTTTGAAAGAATGAAAAAGCCTTCCATCTAGTAATTCTAAATCATGTTAGAAGTATAATTTTTTAGTTATAGAAGGTTAGATATTACCTTGTTTAATTGTTAAATAATGTTAAGTAAACTTTGAAAATGAATTAGAGAAATATTATAAAGTTTATTTAACAAGTATAAGGAGAAAATTCAACATTATCAAAAACCTAGATGTTAGCAAGGATCTTCTCTCTACAGTTCTAACATGCAAGTTAGATTGTAAAGATAAAAATATCTTGTCTCATAAATATCAAATTTCATCATATAGAAATATTGTTTAAAAATTGTTGCATAACTATTCAATGATTGTGTTGAGCATATAAAATAACTTTAGCTAAACAAGACCAAATACACTTTATAATGTAAGATTCTTTAATTTTTTCTGCACAAGTGAAAATAATCCAATTGCGAAAGCAATCATTTTTCGAAATCAAAGATTATTTATGTATTGTAGATTCCAAGTAATATATAGAGAGGATTTTCTAATGCTTAATCATAAAAGTCTTGGCATGAAAAACCTAGGTCATAGGTTTGTTTCTACTAAGCAATATTAAGTTGTGGACAAAAAAAGAAAAATTTTATAAAAGGAATTCTAAAACTAGTGTGGTTTGTAGATCCAAGAGGGTCTCAATGGATGCAAGTAAAAATTTAGTTTCATTACTTTTAAAAAACAATAAAATTCATGTAATTACTAATGGTTTTGTACTATTTTCAGATTAAAGAAAGTCAAATTATTAAAATTTGAAGATTTTGTAGACAATTTTATCTTTAGTTGCTTTTGGTTAGTCCAAGTAGGAAAAATTTCTATAAAGTTTAAAATAAATTAGGCAAATTTCAACCAAAACTTAGACAAACTCTAGCATTTAACCTTCTCATATGAAGACTTTCCAGAGTAATTGTGGCATACATGATATGTTGTTAAATTATATGGCCTTGGTGTATGCTGAATTGAGCCTCTAGATGCTTTTTATAAACTTCACTAGGGCTTGGCAGTGAAATACTCCTTTAATTTTATAATAGTGATGTCGATATGACCATTACATTTATTTTTTAAAACTGAACAACTCATGTAAGATCAATAGAAATAATTTTTTGAAGGTTTGAGATTAAACCATATTTTGACATAAATTGCCGCTAAAGAAAGATCATAAAAGAGTATGCCAACGCCTACCCATATAATAGGATAGATGCGACCTATAATAAGAGCATCACACCACAAGAATATAGCCCTTAATAAGAGTGTACCATCATAACGCTACTTTACTACAGCCATCCCCATAACCGAAGGCACTTATTGAATCCACAACACTATTTGTAAGAGATGAGTGTCTTTACGACTATGTTACACCCATTGGATGCATTTTCCTCTTTTTAAAGAAGAGAAAATTTATTAAGGAATTATCAATGAGGCATAGCTTAGCTAGAGCATGTGGCTTGTGGTCTTCAGGTCACAAGCTTGATTCCAAGGGATATGTTAAGAGATGTGCCACCTAGAGGTGTGATGAAAATATATGCTTAAGGACAATGGTGTTAAGTAGGTAACCAACTATTATAAATCATCATCAAATTCATCACGTGTGTCATGTTGATAGGGTAAAGACACATGATGTTAGAATTGAAAATATGTTTATATGTAATAATGAAGTTCTACCCTAATGGTAAGACTCTTGATTTGGAAACTTCAAGTTATGGGTTTAATTCTTATGGGTAGCATTGACTTATAATGTTCTATTTAAGTTTTGTATTGGCTATATGTCTACACCCACAAGCTAGATATATCTTAGGTTATGCTTATAGTCAAATTGTTTTAGGTTTTGATAATTCCTATATGTACCTCTAGGACATACAACCAACATGATACTTTGGTAGAATCCAAGTATATTGTGATGATGCATTAAGTACAACTTGAACTTGTAACTTATTGCATATAAAGCCTTAGATAGAAGTTAAAGTCTATTAAGATGATTTAGAGTAGTACTCATAAATGTAGGATAGAAGAATAATAAATGTGAACTAAATTCCTTTCATTCCTTGCCTACTTGGTTAGAGTATGTTGCTTGTGATATTCAAGTCATAGGTTTGATTCTTAGAGGGATGCTAATTTTTTGTGATTATATTCAAAGGGGTGTAGGAATTTAAAATGGTTTAACGATAGGTACACCTCAAGACATATAGATAACAAGGTACATTAGGAGAATTATAGAGGAATATATAGTGATGCCTTAAGTATGGTTGACTATATGTTTTGTATGTACCTATAGTCAAATTATTATGGGCTCTAGCACCTAACAAAGTGTTTTACTAGGTCTAGTAGGTTAATGACTATTTTTGTATTTAACCTCATACATTATCTTAAAAAACTAAAGTAGCGAATGATTGGTTAGAAGGTAAAAAGAGCTCTTGGAAACTTAAATATTATATCTTGATTTTAACTGTAATGGTATTTATTCTCTCTCTAATTCTTGACAAATCTAGTATAATTTGGAACATCATACGCAAAAAAAGAAAATAAAAATCAAAATGTATGCTATGGATGATACACTAGTAAAGATGATCATCACAACCGAATTGGTAGAAAAATGGAATAAAAAAGTTTTATTGGATTAATCATTGAATTAGAAGTTGCACAACATTAATATATGTATTGTAGATTGGAATAAAAACTATTCTTATCGTTTTAAAAAAGAACTTATGTATTATTTAAAAATGAGGTAATCATGAAATGTTATATCTACATCTAGCATATAAATAACTTTTATAGTGTTTTTTACTAGCTAGCTCAAGTAGTTAGCTCATTATCTTGTTAAACAAGAGGTTTCTATTTTGAGTTACACTTGAGGCATCTTTATTTTCGTCTATTAATTATTCTAATGTATCATGTTGGCTATATGTCTTGGGGCATACCTATAGTCATTATTTTGAGTTTCAACACCCTCTCTCCCTTTTTTGACATTTCAAAGAAGAAGATGCTAAAACATATTTTCAATAATTAGACATCCAAGTGATAGGAGTCTTGTTGGTGCAGTGCGATTCAATTGTTAACTTTCGAAGATAGTGTTAATATGAACTACAAAGAACACTTGTATATATCATTGCATTCAATAAATGTAAAAGAGATATGATACATATAATACATAAGAAACCCATGTTGCACAGTTAAATAGTAGAGAAAATATTTATGTTTTATCTTTTATAGTTTTCATGTATTTTATAGAGGTAAGTATAAAACAATAAATAACACATCTACATATTAATTCCTTCTGCAACAAGTAGCAATGCTCATACATGCACATATTCATGGGTTGCAATCCTTTAAGGGACAAGTACAACACCTTACACAGAAAGCATAAAATGGCCCTTAGTCGTAACCTTGATGGCTCAACATCATGCTATACAGTTATGACCTCCTTAGATGAGGATGAATCATTGCAACTTAATGAATACATAAATAAATGAACGAATGAACTAATTAATGTTTATGAAAAGTGTGAGGTTCATATTTTGGGTGTTTTTATAGTTTAAGACATCCAACTCACAAAACATAAAAAAAATCAACTTTATTCACAATGTATAATGCTTGACTTCACATCAACCAAATGGTTTCATACTATGAAAGCAAGGTAGCACTTTGATAGAGTCTAGATGCACTTATAGAAATGATGACTTAAAAACACATAAAATAGGAAGGAAATTACACTTACTCAAGTGAAGAGCAGCTCTTCACACAAAATCAAATGCCAAAAGCCCAAAACTCCCCAAATGAACTTTAAGATATCAAAGTTATGTGTGAAGAGCTCAACCATAGTATTTATAGTTTTTGCAATGAAATGGTTTAGGTTCATCAATGCCTTGGTATCCATGGAGGTTCATCACCACATCTTGGCAATTCCAAGTCATGATCTGGGTGAAGTCAAACAATGAAGGCTAGGAAAGGAGTGTGCAATGCCCTTACATTGATGTAGGGAGTGTCATTACTAGTGTTGGGTTAAAGCCATAACCAAGGGAAACATGTCCTAAGGATCATAGGATGCCCTGACGACTTAGAAGGTGATATAGGAAGTAAAGGTGCAAGCCTAGGGAGACACAAACCTCAATTGAACACACCTTCTCTTATAATTGATATAATTGACTTGCAAGGATGCTTTGCCTAAAGATCTAAGTTGCAATTGATGTTTTCTAGCTTTTATATGAAGTATAGAGTCAATAGATGCCCATAAAATTTAAATTCAAAGTTTGATCTATTTCATTTTTAGGACTTTGCAGCCTTTGTGACTTGATTGTGACTTTCTTTATCACTCGCAGTTTTTCTTAATAAATTCTCTAATCAAAGGGTGACTTGTGATATTTTTTTCATTTTTTGATTGCAACTCATAGTCCTTTAGAAGTTGGTATTTGTTATGACTCATAGCTACTCACATCAACCACTATGACCTGTAGTTCTCTTACTGTCAAGTCATATTAGAAGTTTGCATCAACTTTATCCTTGCCATGTTCCATGGTTTTCTCATGGATGACTCATGATATTAATCACGATATCATTGTGACTTGCAATCTGCTCATGTTCTTATGAAATATTATCATCACAACCCACTACCAACTCACAACTACCCGAAATAGTATAAATTATCTTCTAGCATATTATGATAAATGATGTCTAATGGTTTGAGTCATTTTCGAAGGCGTGGAATCTATGTATTGTACAATAGTAGTGCAATAACTTACATTTAATATATAATGGAGAATTATCCAAATCAAAACTATATGTATTCCCTATCCTATATGACAAATCTCTAGTTTTTCATTGTATGAGCTATTCAAGTTATCAGTGTTAGTTCTAGGGTCTTATATAGAAGACATGTTTAAGTTACATGAATATTGGACACATCTATTGTACTCAGGAACTAATATATTTTGTACTAGCTTACACATGTGCGCGTGCACACACACACACACACACACACACACACCTCTATGAATTGGCCAAGAGGAGCTTATAAATTATCATTCTCTCTTAGAAGCTTGACTGCTTGATGAGGTAACAAGTTTGATGAAAGCCAAATCACTCATCCATCTTCTATCTCTCTACCCATTTCTCATTTTCATTACACCCTCTTGATCTAATTTATTGTTTTGAAGTTTGTTCGAGGTATTTTTGAAACATTAAACTCTTGCATATATATAACAACTCATTTAAGTCTCCTCTTCATTAAAACTAAGATCTCACTTCACATCTGTAAATGGATAATGCAGTAACAACATAGCCCAACAATATTTAATCCATCTTTGCTCCCATTGCTTTGGTGGAATGAGAACTTTAGGATAATATCTTACAACATCTAGTTCTGGGTGATGCGAATTTCAAGTTGGGTTCTCTTTGTTCTTCATGTTGTAATTGTACTTTCTAAAAGCCTGTAGCAATAATACTCCCTTCACAAGAAGCGTTCATTTCTAATAAACATTAATAATAGTTGTGTAGTTTTTATCTTAATTTGTTTATTTTGCATTAATAAGAATTGTGTTGTACACCTCTCATGAAACATTGATGGTGCGGAAAACATGACTACACTACCAAAGGAAACTCATACAACATATGACAAATTTCTATAGCACTAATGTCTCTATGTGTGATAGCATCTATCATGAGCCTTCTGTAGATAGACAAAACATCTTCATGAGCATTGTCTCTGAAACTTGCAGCAACATGTCATGAAAAGATTGTGATTTTTTCTTAGATATAATTGCATATTTTGCAATATATTTTATGACAACATATTGCAACTTGACAAAATATGTATTTTTCGTCCATGTCTAAAACAACATTCTATTATGAACATTAAGCCTTGAATCATTTATTCAAGGAACATAAGGAATCTCATTATTATTTTTGGGATCTCTCTAAGGACTCAATTCTAAAGATAATGACCAAAGAACATTATACCTTGAAAGGAAAGAGAAGACATATATCTATAGAATTTTTACACTAAGATAAAATAAAGTTTATTGGCTACTTGAAAATGATGAAATGGTGAGGAAACATTAAGGAAATAATAGTTAGATGCAAATTTGGTACCTATAAACTTCTCTACCATTATGTTTTATTAAGCACACACTTGGTTTGTAGATAGTATGTCTTTGAACTTCATTAAGCAAATCAACATAATCAATTTCTAGATGCATACATTGTAGTTGTTGAGTAGTAAATTCACATGGATGATGCAGCATATTTACACATAAAGCCTAAGTGAAAAGGGAAAATGAAAGATAAATCAATGAAAAAAATAATTCTTGCAGATTCCAAGCAATATTAGCAAACAATTTCTCCAAGTACATAAAAGATAAACAAGAACTTACATTCTTTGGTTGCCCTGTAAGTCTTGGATTCTATGCATTTGTAATTGAATTGAAAAATTTCTTTACTATGCGCATGACATTAGGATCATTTTGGTCTAGTTCATTTACCTTAGAGCATCTTGTATCCATAGAAAACCATGTACATGTGGAGATCCATGATGTTGCCACTCATATTGCATCCAATAGTCAACATCATAGAATTTCTTTATCAAAAGATTATTTGGATGCAATGTGACAATGATGTAGGAACTCCACCATTATATATGGAATTTTTATGATATTATTTTGCCTCCATTGTGTCAATTTTGATGAATTTTTAGGTGGATCTCCTTCCATTAGATTATGTAGCTCAGGCAAATAGACATTTGTTGCACTGAGAGTAAAAGAAAAAGGTGTTCGTAATTGATTTACCATGTTAGTTAGCTTTTCTTTACATTTGCTCCAAGAGGATGGTGTACCACAAATGGAGATACCATGTTGCATCAAATTAATGGAGCATTATGCAATTGATCACGTAGTTCTTGAACAGTTATGGGTGCATCAACAATATGTTTTTTTAAAAGTATAGAGGTTGATTCCATTGCCTTCACTTTCTAATGACATTATAGCTATAATACTTAAATCACACACATCATTACGTCAAAGTATCAAAAAATAAAAACAAATCTAAATGACAATGCCTTTTAAAATCTCAAAAAATAGACAACACAGTATGATAAATAACCATTGAAGTTTCTAATTACCAAATCTGCGAACCTTAGAAATAACTATTAAAGTTTCTAATCTCCATATTAAAAATTTTCATTGACAAAGCTCCATTTTAGAAATAACTATTAAAGCTTCTAACCTCCATATCAAAAATTTTCATTGGCGAAGCTCTATTTTAGAAATTTTTGGACAAGTTTACGAGTCCACAAAATAGTGTGAACATCCTTCCCATCATTGTCCTGCTAGATAGGTTGGCCTTTCGCCCAAATAAGTTAATTTGTTTGGTAGATCCTTTAGGTCTATATAGACATAATAAAATATTAGTTTTAGGTAGAAAGAATAGAATGATATGAAATAAGATAAAATAGAATAACTTTAATGTCTAAATTTGTAAAGATAGAGTTTTTACAACAATAATATATTATTATTTATTTATAAAATAGCTATATGACTCAAGTGTTCAAAATGTCACATGTAATCTATATTTTACAATAATACAAAGTATAAAAAATTATGTTTATCTTTTAAAAGTCCATAATCATTAGAAGAAGACTACTTACTATCCTAGATTCCCTTTTCAACTTCATCTTGGTGAATCTATGTTTTTTGCATCATTCATCCAAATTGGTGAATCTATGTTCCTATAGTATGAGATTGATATAGAAACATCTCATTATTGCATGTAGATAGAGGCGTTTTAAAGATTCATGGTTCCTACTACTAATTGAGTAAAACTTATTTATAATAATATTAGTATATTTTCAAATAAAAGATTTTTATAATTATCTAAAATTTACAAAATTTTAATAAAATATATCCAAACAAAGTGACTACTTCAAAATAATCATAAAATATTCAAAGAGCAAGCCTGACAAAGTCTTTTCATAACCCAAAGGATTATCACCTAGAAGTTCAATGCTCATTCCATCAAGGTGGGATCCTGGGAGGGTGGTAGATGAGCAAAAGCCTAACCTCCTTCTAGTGGTTGCACCTAGGCTCCAAAATGATGATCCATGATACCTCTTATAAATAGAACTAGTAAATTTAGATCTTTTATGATAGAATCTAAGTTTATCTCTTAAGGAGATGCATGTCCTTATTGTTAAACTATTTTATGTTGTATACAAGTGACTTGTAAAATAATAATAAAGAAAACATGTGATGTCATATTATGTAAATTTAAATCGTATCAAAATATTTAAATCTATAGAGAAAAATAAGAGAGACCACCACTTGGAGTGATGGTAAGGTGCTTGTTTTTCAAGTTGTAAGACCTAGGTTTGATCCTTAGTGCAGGTACTTAAAAGAGGTTAGGTTTTCACTTGTCTATTGCCCTCGTAGGATCCCACCATGGTAAAACGAGCATTAAGCCTTTGGGCAATGATCTTTTATAAAAAAAAATTAAGGTGTTAGCCAAGTGGTTCAACTCTTAATTTGGAAACTCCACATTATGGATTCGATTCCAATAGGTAATATTCTGATATAAAGTTTTAGGAGAGGTATTATAACCCTAAAATAATTGTAATATAAGTATACCCCAAGATTTATAGTCTAATTAGAACTTTATAGCTCAACATTGCTCACTAGAATCAAACCCATGACTTGGAGCTTTCAAATCAATAGTCTTATTCCTAGCCTACCACCTCATTGTTTAGGGTTGGCTATATGTCTTGTAGATATGTATAGTCATTTAGTTTCAATTTTGATAAACTTCTTCAAAATGAAGCTTTTACTGAATTTAAATGAAAGTATGAGGGCATTAATACCCAAAATAACTTAATTATAGGTACACTTGAAAGCATATAGCCAAAATGATACATTAAAAGATTTATAGAGGAATATCATGTATAACTCAAACACGTAACCTCTTGCCTAATTTGAATGAAAGGATACTTCTTCTTGTTTTTTCTAACCTTGATCTCACCATAATTTTTCCTATGGTTAACTTAAGCATGTTTCTTTCCCTCTCTTTAGCTTTTTTTTTTTTTTGAGCAAAGAACATATGCATAAAACAAGTTTCTTTCATGAAAAATAGCTGTAGTGGTTGGAAAGATTATAGTATATAATTTGTTGAAGTTAAGTCTTACTACTTTTTTCCAAAACCAATTTCTTTTGATGATTAAGAAGATTGATTTCAACTAAAAAAGAACTTCAAGAACTATATGGTATATAAACAAATTCCATATAGTTAACGAGATTAAGAAGATTAATAATATGTTGCTTAAGTTTTTGAAATTTAATGAAGATTAAAGAGCTTAATACAACAATTAACCATGGAATATTTGTTAGATTCGATATGAAAATTTAGAGTCTACTTATAATTAATTGACATTACATGCTGATGTATATATGATTTGATATGCAAGATATGTTGCATCATCCGACCAAAGGGAGGGTTGTGTCAAACTCTAAAAATAATATTAATAATAAGACACAAAACTATAGAATATATCACCTATGTAATACTAAGTAGAAAGTACCAAAAATAATATAGAAATAAAAACATTACCATTTTAGAGATTTTTTTAGGTGTACAATGTTACACTTGATATTTTGAAAAATTGAAATTAAGAAATTAATTGTTAGTAGGGGGGATGATCCTAGCCCAAATAACATTTACATCACTTGCAACATCTAGATTCCCTTATGAATTATTAACACTACATGCTTATGTGTAAATTACCTTATATCTAGGGTATGTTATACCATCAAAGCATTACCTTTCTCAACAAGTAGAAAAACACGATAATAATACTTGACATGAATAAATTGAATGACATACTTTTTCATCACATTATTTAATTGTGAAATGAAAATTCAATTACAAGATAGGGAACTGAAAATTTGAATAAACACATTATCATGATATAAGTTTAGTAGCCAATAACTCATATATATCTTTAGGAAAAACAAAATTAGGTGTTGTATTTACAACAACATTACTAGAAGAAGACATGCTTATAGCCCTGCATTTTGAGAACCAACAAAAATTGACACATCTATTGAAGAATTAACAATCTAAGCATTGGTGGAAGAAGTTGGGAGTAATTTAGAATCTTGCACAACGTAAAGATAATTATAGAAAAATTACTTTTATTAATGAAAGTTGATAAATGACAAGTACCCCTACGCCCAACCATACGAATCACAAGCGTGCACGCATGATCTGATTGAATTCCATGGATGGGACTAGTTGTGGCATCTAGATTATTAAGCATTGATTGCAAGACGCTATCTTTCCACTTGGACTAGTGGTAACTTTGTCACATATGGTTTAGTCCAAAGTGAGGCATACGATAATTGATGTTGTTAGGCCCTGATTACTTCTACCAATAAACATAATTGGGAATGAGATTTAATCCTAAGTCTAAGTAATGATAACAATGTAAATCTACTCTAGCCTAGAGCGATAAGCATTCGATCTTGGCTTACCATACATGTCTTGGACTCATGTAACTATTACTAGGTTGCCAAGTGTTATGCTACTGGGCGAACCAAGCAATACCACTACTGGGATTACCAAATGATTACACTTAAATGCTCGAAAGTAGTCATACTAATTTCGCCTTACTAATGAACAAGTGAAGGAAAATACTTGGAAATGTAAATGATTAAACTAATAAAATAGTAAAAACTATGCCAAGTAAAATAGTAAAACTAAGTGAATGCTGCAATGATGAAAATCAATCTTGATCTTTATCTTTGGACATGAACTGTGTTCAAGTACACTTCACTTGAATAAAGATTCTATACAATTGCTCAACACCACACTATGGGCATTCACTCTTATTGCTAAAACTATGAAACAAAACTGCAAGAACCTACCTAAGAGTGAAATGAAAGTATTTTGGATCATGTGCCCAAGTACCATATTTATAGGTAGGTACAGATCCCGCAATATCAGATATTTGATAACATAGCATGAGATCCAATATTGGGTTAAGATATCAAGGCTAAGATATTGGGGCTAAGATATCTTAGCCGTTGAAAAACACAATTCATCATACCCCCACGATTGAATGAAAACTTGTCCTTGAGGGAACAAACGGGGGAACAAACGGAGGAACAAGTTCCTTACAAAATATTGGGAAGGTATGGGGTTATTGACTGACTCTAACTACTAACTGACTTTGAGTGCCATAGTGGTGTGTACAAAAATGAGACAGTTACATGACAAAACAAAAATAAAAATAAAAAATAAAAAATAAAAAAATGAAGTGGCTTGATGTAGTTCATATTTCAGGCAGTGGTGGCTCTTCCATCAGCTTCTTCCCTTTGTCGTCAGGCTTCTGGAAAGTTTCTCCTCTTTTGTCCCTATCTTCTTTTTCCATATGTCCTTTTTACGGAGTATGACACAAAGACTCCTCCAAGTTCCACTATAGCATTGGCTTATTTGTTTTGCCAGAATTGGTATGTTTTTCCTAAGTTCCATTCACCACTGTTGGTTAGTGTGGGCCATAATAGAAATGCTTGGAGTTGTGTCTTCACTGCTTCTGGAGAAAATTTCATAAAGGGACCAAAATTTAGTTTCACAATGATTGTGGACATGATCAATCTTCTTGGATGGCCTAAAGGCAATATGGTGACAACATGAGACACTATCCTTATTTAGGTGCTTGTGGAATTTTTGCCTCTCCTTGGGTTGAGTTCTCTATAGTAGGAGTTTCTTGATGAATGCTATATGATTGAGCCTCCTTCTCTACGTGTTCTGGTTGTGGGGTTTGTTTTTCTTGTTCAGCCTCTCCCACAACCTCTTGCTTTTTTGCTCCCATGTTGTGAAGATCCTCCTTTTGGTATACTCTTCGGGACCATTTGCAATCAATAGGGGTTTGAAATTATTAGGGTGTTCCTATCAATTCTTAATAGTTCTTTATCTTGCTCATGCCCTTGGTTAGATCAAGTTCTTATCTTACTACAATTGTAGATTTCGAAAAATTTTTAAAAAGAAACCCCTTAGGTGTAATATCTTTTAGTTACTTATGACCTTCTATTGTTCCCTTGCTTATTATGGCCTAAAATAGTTGATATGGTATATTAAGAGTATTATTTGAATATTTCTGGCCTTAGTTTGATTGATGAACTTTAAGGTTCTTATTATCTTCAGGTACTTACCCTTTATAATATCTTCTAGGCGTTAGGAATTTGTGGTTCAAAATTTCAAATTTTTGTTCACTTATATCATGCAATGCACCCCCATGACTAAGTTGAGTGCTATGGGATTAACAAGATTGAATAATTTTGGAAGTCAGAGCTACGAGGGTGAAGTTATGGCCTTTGGAAGCTAGTGTGCAAGAGGGTTGAGGACAAAATTGCAAAAACTTCTCTTGCTACAAATGAGAGAAATGCAAAATTTCACTAACGCCCATGGGTATATATACTATTTTTATATTCGCAACATCGTAGATCATATATTGTAGATATGACATCATAACTATGATGTCATCGTTAAAAAATTCAAATTTTTCATTGATATTTCTTGGAAAAAAATGAGTCAAATGGAATGTCTGAAAGATGTAAATCTTTTCTAGAGGGGCATGGGCCATGAGTGATGCATAGTTTTCAATAAGTTATAGTTCAAGGTTCATGAAGAAGGAATCTCAAGCAACGAAAGTTTATGGTATGAATAAGAAATTGATAATGAATTTCTAATGTACAGATAGATTATTAGATGATATGGGAAGTTTATTAGATGTTTTGGAAGGCACAAGATGATGTGAAATTTCTTGGCAAGTATGAAATACAAGAGTTATACGAGTGGGTTGTCCCCAAAGCAAGCTCCAGCCCTTAGTGCCCTTGTATAACCACATATAAAAGTGTCCTTAGGCACTCAAGGAGTTGAAAATGTAAGACATACTTGTCTAGCAAAGCACATATGTTAGTATTACCATATTGGGAAAATAACTCTATATTATATAAAACCACAAGTTATGATTAAATATACAGTGAGGTGAGATGGACTGTAGAAAGGATTGCTATAATCGGGATGTGAGGTGTCTTACCATAGGCATAATGAATCTTTGTGTGTTATTAATGGTCAAAGTAATCATTAGCCCTTCTTTCCAAAATTCAAACCAAGTTCAAACCACTTTTTAGTGACATTGCATTGTTTAATCTCTTGGATTTACAACCATAAGACTACCACAGTTGCAAAAAGTATTACCACTTGGCTTATTGTCCAAGGGAGGAGTTAATTCATTGCACGGTTTATTTTTTTAGATTCCTGAGAAGTCACCTACCTTTAGGCATGGGTGACATGTCCTTCTGGTGTGACCCCCCAAAATTTATTTTGTGCTTAAGTTTTATTTTCATCTGTATCAACCTTACTAGAGGACTACCTTTAGGCATGGGTAACATGTCTTTCCAGTGATATGGTAAGGCAACACTTATTGTTCTCTTACTCACATTTTTCGTTAGATCTACAAGGATATAATTACAACCTTAGCAACATGATAGAACATACAGTAGTGGTATAAGAGATTCCACAAGTGCCCTTGATGTCACACCGTTCACATTCCCCCTTGGTTCTTTACTTTTTTGTATAAGCATAATGATCACAAATTTATTCTTAGTTTGATGATGGAAAGAATATCATTATGGCCATGGTAAGAACCTCTTATTATTGAAATGGATGGATGGGTGGTGTTGTCTTACTATACAAATAATTAGTCCCTTATGATTTGATAACATAGAGAAAGCTTCACCTTATTGGGACTACATCTTGCTTTATACTTAATGTGTTTTATTCAAAACTGATAGAAATATGTACAAGTAACATGTAAACAAAGTATGAAAAATTGTAAAAGATATTAAGAATGAGAAAGGCTAAAAAGAAGCAGAAAATATCAAAGAATTGCAAATAATTTTAAAAAAATGAAAAAGTATAAAAGAATGAAAAGATATCAAAGAATGTGGAAATTGGTGAGAAATGTCAAAAGGCATAAAAAATTAGAAATCAAAAAGAAATTGTAAATCAAAAAAATTGGAAAACTCTTATTAATTCCTTGATCATGATTGGTGTCTCCCCCACGATTGAACTCATGGACGAGTGTTTGAAAAATAAACCCTAGTTCCCCTAGATCATACACTTGAGGTTTCTCACTTACCATGTTGAGTGACTTAGTTTTTCGGTTATCGTCCCATGTAATCTTGATGGTAATTGAATTTTGATCATCTAAGTCCTTAGTTCCTCTTTCTAGTGGCATACGATTGTGGTTTTGTATTTCCATTTGTAAGTTCTTAGTTGGAATCATTTTCTTAGAATGGGAATTAAGAAGTGGTACAAATTGGTCCATGCACGTTTTGGATAATTTGAAGTTCTTAGTTGTTGTTGCCCTAGTGTCTTTTGATTTAGTGACCCTTGCTCTCTCTTGTGCACACACTTGTTTTTCATATTTGTTGTGGATTGGTGCAATGACTGTGTTGACATTTTGGAAGGTCATTCCACAACTGCACACTTCTTTTTCAGTAGCAATGCATGGAATTGCCTGTTTCTCTAGAGTGGTAGGTTCATTTGTTATGTTTTGCACTAGAGTGGTAATGGGTGTTTCCTCTTGCGTCAGATTGGAAGACATTGTTTTGGTGAGGAAGGATGTTTCATTTGGCTGTCCTTGTGTTGGTTTTGATGAGCCAACAGGTCTATGAGTTTTGTGCCCATGTGTGGAAATTGTCCTAAAGAATGGACGTTTTCAAGACTCTTGCTGAGATCTACTAACATTATCATTTACTTGTATGTTCATAGCACAAGTGGCATTCTTCTGTTGATGTTGTGGTGCCAATCCTCCCTATGTTGTTGGTGGTGACATATGGTGGAGGGAAGTATGAGAATATTGAGGATGTCGTGGAGGATAAGAGGTTTGAGATGGTGATCCCATAGGGGATGTTACAGGTCAATGATATTTGGGAGAGTGGTAGTAGTAATTTGAGGTAGAGGAAGTAGAACCATATGGAGAAATAGGTTGTTGACCATAGTAGTTATACGGGTCTGATTGGCAATAAGGGTATTGCTGGTTTGTTGATGGCATCCCCCATGACTATGGGTTTTGCCACTACGATTGATAGTAGTGTTGAGGTTGATAAGGCATCCCACTGAAATAGTACAATTGGTGGCAGGATTGTCTATAACTACCTTGTGAGTAAGGTAATTTCTTAGGCATTTGCTTTTCTATGAACTTGGGATTCAAAGTAAAAGTCCCAAACTCTTGTAGATGTAGTTGTATTGGTAGATGTCACATTCATCATCCTCTTCTGTGGTTGAGGCTATAACCTCTTCTACTACAACTATTTTCCCTTTTTACTGGTAAGTGTTCCTACTTGCTTCTTTGTTCTTTTTTCTCTTATTGTTTTGATCACTTGATTTGTTTTGTGCCACCTTCTCCTCTATGGTTTTCACGTAGGTTGTGACTTTTTCATTCATAAACTCACACATCTTATCTATTCGTGCTTTCAACTTAGCAATAGACTTTTTTATTGGCAAGGTTTGTTGTAAAATCACCTCATCAAGAGTTGCCTCTTTTTCCTCATCATAGATATGGATCCCTTCCTTTTGAAGAGTTGGATCCCAATTATATTCCTCGACATTCTCTCATTTACATAGCTCTCCTTCTTCTTTTGCCACTTGTTCGATTAGCCCTTGTATTTAATGGGCTTTCAATTCGAATAATCGACCTTGGGCATAAATCCCAAGGGTCTCTCTCATTTGGTTATGAAGCCCATCTTTGATGTGATAAAGTTGCTCTTTTTGAGAGAAATCATAACATGGACATCTATGTAGTAGCGAATAATATCTATCCAAGGCCACATCCAAGGATTCATGTTTTTCTTGCCTCCATCCTTGGATTTGTTTTCTTAGGTTGGACACTATTGCATAGGTTTGGTATTTCTTGTTGAAGAGTTCTAGCATTGTGGACCATTGCTGGATTGAATATGGTTTGAACGATCTATACCAACTTTTAGCTTTGTTTATTAGTGTCCTTGGAAAGAGCTTAATCTTTTGCCACTCACTCTCGATGTTCTGTAAGGCGCAAGCATCATGAAAGGCTTGTAAGTGATGTTATGGATTAGAATTATAGCCTCTTGCAAATTTAGGGATGTTATTCATATCAAGCCTTTTGATGCGATTTTCCCTTTGGTGCCTATGGGGCATTCTAACTACGTTTATTATTTGTGTCATGCTCTTAGTAGCCAAGAAGGGTTCACCATCATTAGACATGTGATGGTGATAATTTCAATCTCTATTTGTCTGATTATGATGATCTCATCTATGTTCACTTTGATGATCTCATCTATTTCTATTTTTATCTTTGACTTGACCCCTTAGTGTATCTCTATTTCTATACCTACATTCATCTTCATCAAAACTAGACGTGGAAGAGGAAGAGGAATATGGGGGATTGAAAGATTCATCATCGCTCCTATATCTTCCCCCATGATCCCTTGATCTATCTTTTTTAGGTTTAGAGAAGGTCTTAGGCTTTGAGGCCCTCCTTATTATAGGATGCACTTCATCTTCTCTAGGATTGTCTACATTAGTTGAACATAGTCTTTGAGTGTAGTAAGGGTCTAATTGAGCATATGAAATCCCTACTTGTGATTGTTCACTACAATTCACTTTAGTATAGGTCCTATCATTTCTTCTACACGTTTTTCATCATATAATGCATTATTGGTCCTATGTGAGAAGACATGTTTTAAAAGATAGATTATTAATACCTTTATAACAATCGTTTATAATATAACTAATTGAGATAACTAGCACCATCCCTGGCAACGGTGCCAATGATGAATGACAGGTACCCCTACGCCCAACCATATGAATTACAAGCTTTCACGCATGATCTAGTTGAATTCTATGGATGGGACTAGTTGTAGCATCTAGATTGTTAAGCATTGATCACAGGACACTGTCTTCCCACTTGGAGTAGGGGTAGCTTTGTCATGTATGGTTTAGTCCAAAGTGAGGCATATGACAATTGATGTTGTTAGACCCTAATTACTTCTAGCGATGAATAAAATTTAGCCCTAAGTCTATGTAATGATAGTAATGTAAATCTACTCTAGCCTAGAGCGATGAGCATTTGGTCTTGGCTTATCGTACATGTCTTGGGCTCATGTAATGGTTACTAAGTTACCAAGTGTTATGTTATTAGGTGCACCAAGTAATAACACTGTTGGGATTATCAAATGATTACACTTAAACACTCAAAACTAGTCGTACTAATTCAGCCTTACTAATGAAGAAGTGAAGTAAAATACTTGGAAATATAAATGATTAAACTAATAAAATAGTAAAAACTATGTTAAGTAAAATAGTAAAACTAAGTGGATGCTGCAATTATGAAAAACAATATCAATCTTTATTTTTGGACATGAATTGTGCCCAAGTAAACTTCACTTGAATAAAGATTTCGTACAACTGCTCAACACCACACTGTAGGCATTCACTCTATCGATAAAACTATGAAACAAAACTGCAAGAATCTACCTAAGGGTTGAATGAAAGTTATTTGGATTGTGCACCCAAGTGCTGTATTTATAGACAAGCAGGCATCCCATGGTATCAATGTAGCATCAGATCTGATATCGGGGCTAAGATATCTTAGCCGTTGAAAAACACATTTCATCAAAAGCTTAACACACAATAAAAAGAGAGAGAGAGGGAGAAAGAGAACTAAATTAGTAGCTACATCATTGAAGTGTAACATAACTCAACATGTAATAAGAAATGAGAATAGTACCTAGTATGAGTGACTAGAATATTGTATTTTTGCATGACATCATTTAATTGTGAAGTGGATCTTGAATAATAGGAAGCTTTTTGGAAACAAGACATACAATCAATATGCATGATACATTAAAGGAATTATAGAGGAAAATAACGATGCCTCATGTATGACTCAAATTGGCAAACTCTTACCTAATACTAGCTTGAAACTTGAATTATGAGATAGGCAATCCAAAATTTAAATAAATATATATTGTGAAGTAAGATCAATAACTCATTATTTAGATCCATTAGCAATAAAAATAAAGTATCTTATTTATAAGAGCATTATTGAAAAGAGACAACATGGAATCCTATATAACTAGTATGTAATCCTACACTTTGAGAAGTAATTTCCGTTAGGGAAAGCAAATTCTGTTAGAACTAATTTCTTGTAAGTATTTTCCTTGCCACTACATACAGCAATTAAAATCAATGCTGAAATAAACACCTGTAAAAATGATTAGATATACTTGTGAAAATGTTTTAATTGTAATAAGTCATATAATATTTAGATATGTCATTGTTTATGAATTCTCAATAAAATATCTATGTCTTGATCTATATTATTCTTTATATCTTAATGTATTATACTTTAAATATCTGTTTCCTCTCAGAGAGAGAGAGAGAACCCCTTAAAATCCACATATATGAAATAAGTTACTTGTGTCACATTTCCCAAACTACACATCATATTGCACTTATTATCTAAGGTTTGCTAAGATATAAGTTTCTATATCCACAACCCTTCAATTACCAATATTATAAATTATTATTAGTGGGACAGTGAAGACCTTTTTTAAGAAATGAAAAGAAGATATTCTTAATAATGAAACTAAAACTATTTTTAATTACTTCCATAGATCTGTTGGACTAGTTCAATTTCAATAATTTTTATACATGATGCATTATTTGAATCTATTGTGTGCTTAAATAGTATAAGCTTTTAGTGTGACAAACAAATTCTGAAAATCATAAAGATTGAACAAGTAGATCAAGGTCTAGAGCATAATGGTTTAACTTAAAAAAAAATGAAAAGAACACAAATAAAATAAATGTTGAAATTTAATTTGATATATTATTGCTATTTACTTTAATGTGTGAGCAAGGTCCATTGAGAAATTTTCAGATACCCATGCAGAAGAATCGTATTCCAGAACATATACAATTTTTTTTAACCTTTCAGGCTTATATACTTTCTCTTACTCTTAGACTCTTCTAGATACCTTCAACAATTTTGTGTTTTTTACACTTTGATTAATTCAAAATTTATTGCTGCATGGGATGCTACCGATCTATGTCCAAAGTTATTGCCAAGTATTGGGACCGATATTTTAATACGTGATGCTACCAAAAGTTTTATTTCAGATTGTTGAGCGTGCATAGCCATGAACGTGGACATTAATAAAAAAGGGAAAAATGAACTTCGGTAGTATCGTTTCATAGGGCGGCAGCATCATGGTTTAAGTTGCAATGCAGACCGTACTGAAAGAGATGTACGTGAAAAGGAAATAAAAATACAATATTTCTGTTTCACATGTAAACTCATAGTGGAAAAGTAGGTTTCTCTAACATTTCAGATAAACTCAACTTTAGAAGGCAACCTTTATGCACAAAACGATATGCTTATTGTATATCACAATTTGAGTGTTACAGGTGTTTCCGAGCGCATAATTATCTCTTTACCTTGTCACGGTTAAACTGTGAACCCACGTGGTCCCTGTAGCTTACATGATTGAGTTTGCATATTGCGGTATGCATTCTTAGAAATTAACTGTAAACGTATTCTGCAAATTGGGTGGTATTCTCGGAGCAAGGAGCGCTAGGGGCGTTCAGTTGCGATGGATCTTTTTAAATTGTTTAAATTTTCTTCACTCAATTCTTGACCCTTTTGCTATATCTGTTGTACAACCCACAAGCAAGAAGGATAATTTGCTTTGTCAAAAAGCATGTGAAATCATTCATTCATGCATTGCCAAACGCACTTGAAATCGTTTTCACAAACAAGTAATTCAGTTAAGATTTGAATTTTTTACCTGAAAGGCGAGGCTAATCGTGTCAGCTGTGGCTTGCGGGTGTCGTTAGTGGTAGGACTCATTCTTGACCCTTGATTGGTGGCCCACATGCAGTATTTTACGGACATTTTCTGCTGGCTCTTGAAACTGTATTTTATGTGGTAGTTGCGAGAAAAACGTATCATAGATTTTCTTCACAAAAGGCAAAATTAAGATGATCAAACGGTACGTCAACCCGAGAGACGAGCTGCTGATACGAGTTGCGGGATAGCGTCGTTTTAAAAAGCAAAACTATGTAAGAAATGTTACCACGGTTAGTGGGCACTATTTTATTAATTTTGTTGTTGGCTTTCCCAACGTTAAAAGACATGTAATAGTATGTTTGGATCCAATATAATTAACGTGTTAATTTTAATAAGGATATTTTGTTATTTGCATGTTACTTTTCAAAAGTTCAACTTCTAGTAATGTGAAAAAAATATCTGAAATTGAATTCCATCCGATCACCATTCGTTTTTATGGTTTTCGTATAAACGTAGCCGTTGGAAACACGTTTGCCCCCGACTGTTTATTCGTTTGGAGGTTAGGTTTCAGCAGGTGTTCAGCTATAGAAGCAGGACAAAATTATTTAATTTTAATGTATCATAATTTAAAATTACATTAAACGAATTCATTTATATTTTGGCAAATTGAAACACTCAAGCAATAAACAATATTAATAATGGTAAAAGATTTATTTTTGGCTGAAAAATTTATGGCATTAATAGTTACACAGTATATTATTATTCATTCTGTAGTATACTAAATTTAAATGTATGATTTTGAAGCATGCAAAAGATGCTGGATCGTTATCAAAAGTGTTGTCAGGAGTCAACTGCAAATACAAGCAAAAACTTAGTGGAAGACACTCAGGTACAATTATGATATAATCATCTTCTGATACTATTTTGGTTTTTGTTGGATAAGGTTAATCATGGTGTTTTATTAGTCATGCAACTTAAGCTATTTTTTTCCAGCATGTACTAAAGTGATAAATTTTTAATTTTTATTATTTGTAAGAAAAATATAGTCTTCATTATAATGAAAGATAAAATGTTAAAAGTTTTTTTTTAAATAAATACCTTTTAGAAAAATTCAAAGATAAATATTGATAGTTATATTAACTTAAAAGATAAAAAAAATTGAAAATGCAAAAAAGAAACAAAAAACAAGTATGGTTCTACTACTAAACCTTAGAACCAACTATAATTCTTGCTGTTAGACTTTGGTTTTATGCCATCTGTGGGCAACTTTAATATCCTAGGATCTATTTAATATTCAAAGAGATAATTGTAAATTTAAACTATAAGATAATTGCAATTTGTAATCATTTCTACAAATATAAGTATCGTAAGTCTACTAATTGCTTACGAATCCTCTAAATGAAGAACATAATTATGTTGATTTGTTTCGTAGATTAATTCTCATTATAAGCTATTGTAGATAGTCTACAAGTATCATTTCTAGTTCTAGTAAATCGTAATATCATTTTTGGGCTTGCTGTTACTTGTGATTAGGTTGTACTAAGTTTATAAGAACTTCTTTTGTTTCAATGGTGTTACTTTAGTAGTGTGACAACTTTTATATTGTTGTAGCACCTCTTGGCATTGTGGGCTCACAACATACTTTCAATACTCATGGAAAGTTATTATACTTTGTCTTATATAGGTTGGGCTACGTTTGACTTCTTATGTGATCCACTACTAAGTTGGTTTTGTTGTCATCTACTCGTTTCATTAATCATTTATTTGGGTTTACTATGTTGAATTTCTTGTGTTTGTGATGCATTAGTCTTCCTTTTGGTATTGGGCATATTTAGAACTTTAACTTCTCTTACTTCACATGTTGTCTCAGATACCATTTGGTAGAGTTGGGAACTTCTTCCTTATTCTACTCATCTTTGTACTTATGATTTGGAGCTTTCTTGATTCATGCTTTTTATGAATCACCTCCCTGTCCTTTTGTGGCTTATGAATACTCCTACTTCTTGTTATTCTACTGCTCTTATCCTTTTGGTTGATTTACATCATTTTCTATATGCTCACGAACTATGATCTTAGGTTCCTTTATAATTTGTAAATGGTTATAACTCATTGTGGGTCATTGCAACCTTTTGTAACTATTTGTAGCTTAAGTAAGGAACCTAATGATGTTATCTTAACTTACTAGATAAATTCTAACACATACAATAATAATTTTATTCCATTCATTAAATTAAATTAAAATTGATAACTCAAATTGTTTTTCTTTTGTATGTATAGATTTTTGAATTTATCTAAAAATAGTGAAATCAAAAGTTTTTGAATAGTGGATTTTTGTTGTCTTCATTTGCTCATAATTCTTAAAATGGATTCATCATCTATTCATATCCTTGTAAATCATATTTTTTTGTATATATTCTATAATGTTAAAAAGTGTCAGAGCATGTAGTGGTGGCAAGGTAGGCTTGGGGAGTATAGAGCACTAAGCAACGAATTAATTTAAGCCTTCTAAAACGACCACGAGTAGACTATAAGTTGGAAATGGGTTATAATATTCATGTTTCTTAAGATTGCAAGTATACTTTGAGTTGCGGTGGGTTCATGATGGAAGCTACAAGTGGACCATGAGTTTAATGTGGATCGTGGTAGGGCTTTGAAACTAGGAAAATTGATGGCGATATACTATGGGTTGTGGTGAAGGATGTGATTGAATTGCAAGTTACAAAAGAGCTTCAATTTGAAATGACTATGATTCATGGTGGAAAAACAATAGAAAATACCACAAGTCATAGTTTAATTCAAGAAATCTCAAGACTAATGACAAGTAGATCACGAATGATAGAGGAGGTTGCAATAAACATAGAGGTGCAAAAGACTTAAAGATCAGATTTTGATTTCCATATTTAGGGGCATTAATTGGCCCAATCCTTCACATAGCAATTAGAAAATATGCAGCTTCACTTGGAGCAATGCCTTAAGCATACATGTGAATGAAATGCATCTTGCATTAATATTCAATTTTGGGAACTTTGTCCTTTGAACATACATATGTAACTTTGTAAAATTCTTCAACAAACCCTTACTAGAAGGTATTAGATTTGGTACTACAAAGTTCTGAATTGAAGAGAAATGACTTCTAACGTCAAACCCTTCCTTGAGATTTCTTCATGCAAATAAATATTAAATCAATTGAGAGATTAAACAAGGATTTCAAGACGATCCATAAGAGTCTCTCAAAACCTTGGTGAGATGAGGTTGAATTGAGTTGTAGTACCCCACATTTGCACATGTGATCGTAGTACTCTATTAAATACTTGAACTTTAACTTTTTTTAAAGCTTATATACGTATGTGTGTGCACGTGCGCATGCACCTAATGCTTCTAAGTAATATGAAGACTTTTGTTTAGGTGACATAAGTAAGATTATGATTTCTCTTTAATTTATTTTAAGTATTTATTATTTCTATATATATAATTGACAAATGAGCATGGCAAAGTCTAGCATTATTTTAGAATAATATGAGGAAATTAATGTAATATGAATCCATGGTTTATTTTGAAATTTAGAATTTTTAAAATTTTTAAATATTTAATTCATTAAAATATGTCAAAATTCAAAGTTAGATTTGATGGACCAACTCAGTTTTATACCTAGAGTATATATCTATAATTAGTTTTTCAAATTCAAGCCTTAGATTTTAAGACATTAATATTAAGCAATTAAAAAGGTACCTAGTGGAACCATATTTTCCTTGATTCAGTTGAAATATTAATTTCTGTCATGATAGCTATTGCATATTTGTGCTCATTATGACCAACTCGACATGTGTATAATGTTGGATGACCAAAAAGTTTAGTAGAAATGATTTTTACTAGATAAATTATAGGAAATGTGGAAAATAGATAAAAGGCCGAAAATAAATTAGAAAGCATCATAGCATATAAAGTAAAAAATGACTTAAAATAAGACAAAAACGTGGGGCAATAAGAAAAGTCAATGTGGGATGGTGATGTATGCTCTATGACATGCTTATGATAACATCAATTTTTTAATATGCTAATTATCCACTTCATATTAATAGCTGGAAAAGGGATAAATGACTCATTTTATAGGGACCATGTGATTGTTTTGAGTGTTGTCAATCTCACATGTGTACTTCCTTATGAGAGCTTGGTTGTCCAAGTCAAGTAGCAATGATACCATTAATTAAAAGTAAAAGATTTTTGGAGAATGGGTTATTAACCTTTTATGCACAAGTCTTTGCACTATTTTGAGTGATTTTGTGGGCTCTTTGGAGGTTGATTTTGCTATTGCAATTGGAGGCTTTTGTGATTGATTTTTGGGGACTGTTTGGCTGATCCAAGGGATTGTTTTCTCTAATTTCTGTGAGGATTTTGACAGCACCTTGGACTTGTAGTTTGAAGCTGATTTCTTGAGGCTAGTGGCTGGAAAATAACCCAAGCTTGAGACATTTTCTCCCTCTCCAAATTGGCCAAATTCAACTTTAGAGGTGTGTACTCCAGACCCTTAGTGTATAGAAATTTTTAGTAGGTATTTGAAGTTGTATTGGCCTGAACAAATGAGGATTATTTTATGAGGGCATGTGGTATTGTCTTATGAGTTTGTGAGTCATGCATGGGATATGATTTTTGGCATGCATTTCTGGGCTTATGAGTGAACATTTTCCTTATGTCATGTACACTTAGTATTTCATACTTTTGTGATCATTTTCCTTATATGATCATTCTATCCAAGGTTAGTGATCACTTGTGTGGGCTACTAGGGCTTAGTTCTTGGAGGTGCTTGATGGTGTTAGCCTTCATCATTTTATCGAATCCTAGTGTTTTTCTTGTGTGAGCATCATCCCAAAGTTGAATCAAAATTATCTAAAAATCAATTTGGATCTTCTATAGAGGCTATTTTCTTGATAGGATAATTAATGGAGAATTTCAAAAAATATAGAGAAAATCTACATATGATCTTTATTGACTTAGAAAGTGTATATGAAAGAGTACCTAGAGATATTATTTGGTAAGCCTTACAGAGGAAAAGCATCCTTGATAAATATATTAAAATGATTCAAGACATAAATGAAGGGGCTACCATTTAAATTAGAATATATTTTAGAATCAGATCTGATTTCTAGTCACAGTACATCTACATAAAGGGTTTACAATTAGCCCGTTCTTATTTACTATTGTTACAGATGAATTAACAAAGGAAATATGGGATGCAATTCCTTAGTGTATAATATTTGTAGATGAAATTGTGTTGGTGGATATAGGTTGAGGAAGTATTGCTTCTATAATGGAAAAGTGAGATATGCTCTAGAATCAAAATGCTCAAAAATTGATAGATGTAATACAAAATATATAAAATGTAATTTTAAGAAAATCATAAGCAATGGTGAAATAGAAGTGATAATTTAAGGCCAAAAAGTTCTTCATGGCAAATAGTTTTACTATCTAGGATCAATGCTCTAATAAAATAGTGAAATTGATAAAGATAAAAGAAATAGGATTGAGGCATGAAAGTCAAAATGGAGACAAGTTAGGATGTTCTATGAAATAAAAGTATCCCAATAAACCTAAAGGAAAAATTTTATAGGATAGCAATTAAGCTTTCTATCTTATATGGTGTTAAATATTGAATAATTCAAAAGAGGCATGAACAACAAATTAGTATGGCAAAAATGTACATGCTTAGATAGAAGTTGAATGTTACCAAAAGAGATAAATTGTAGAATTCAAATATTAGAAAAAGACTTGGAGTGTCTTCTAGTTTAGATAAGTTACAGGAATGACATCTTGGATGGTTTGATATTGTGCAAAAAAGATTAAATAGTGAGCCTATAAAAAAAGGTTACTAGATCATTGTTCTAGGTAAGTCCTTGAAATGAGACCAAAAAAGACATAGGGAAAATGATTGAAGATGATCTAAAGAAATTGCAAATAAACAAAGATCTAGCTATTCATAGAGGCAAATGGTAAAAAAGGACTGTAATAACCATCCATAGGAAGCAAGAGCTAACACCTTAAGCCCCCAAAAGAAAGCTAGTTGAAAGAAGAAAATGTACAAGTGGCTTCTTTTCTTCAACAATTAAATTGACATTAACATATAAAATTAAAATGAAATCAACATCGCCATTATCTAGCTCTGAAATAGGTCACTCAATATTAATTTTAAGAGATGATTTTAAAAAGAAATTGCCATTGTAAAATATCTGTGCAAGATTTATCAGATTAAAAAAAATCAAACTTTTTTTTAGTTAACTTAAAAAGGAAATATCTAATTAGAATCATTTACACATTTGTAAACCAAAGAAATGACCACAAAAGCAGATCAATTAATGATCTCAGATTTGTTCAATCACATAATAATATTTTATAATTTCCAGCAACACACAAATCAAGACCATCTGAATTCAATTTTTGTAACCATTTTACCCGTAATCATTAAATCAAGCAATTCATATGTTTAACGACAGGGAACAGATAGATCACAACCATAAATTAACATCCTAGGTTTTCCTCCACTCTGTCAACTTATAGAAGGATATCAAAATCAGACTCGAGAAGACATAGGGAGAAAAAGTATAATTCAAGATGCAGATCCAAGATTTATGCAATCAAAGGGGAAGGGTTCAGTGACCAAATTGCAACCAAAACCCAAGAATTCAACAATTCTTAAACATTCACAATTAACAATGGGCCCAAGGATACTCTCACTTTTTGTCAGTGGTACCAATCCTCATATCAGTGATCCTTGGCCTCTGTTGGCAATCTTTTGCCAAAAATGCCCCAAATCATTATGGGTGTTTTTGAATTGTTACAAAAACAACTCTCATCCAAGTCATTTAGGTGTGAGAGTGTAGAGGATGGGTGGAGAGATCCAGAAAAGCAATAAAGATTTCAACAATCCAAGCTTACAACAACAATCTTGATAATTTCATACAAGCATTGTGAAGGTGGTTGGGCAAGCAAGAAGAGAGAAGTTGAGAAAATCATCCGTTGCAGGCCATTATCAAACATACCAAAGATGGATTATTTTACCTCCTTGCTTAGATATCTTGCTTGCTAGGAGGAATTATTAGAACATTGGATTGCTATGCAGCACTTGTTTTCTTTCTCCATGCTATCTCCTATAGTAGCCAGAGTCTTCTCTCCCTTCCCAGCCACACTCCTTGCTACTATATCCCTTTTTTCCTGTCCTGCTCAGCTACTTTTGCCGTGTGTTTTTTTTCCTCTCCTCCTCTCCCTATTTGTAGGTGGAATAAAAGACAATGAATGGTTTTTTGTAACTAACTCTTTTTTGGGCATTGTTTATATTCTTTTTTTTTCTTTTTAAAGTTCTTTTTTCTCACAGAAATGGGTCATGAGTTCAATTCTTTTCATGATCACTATAAAAAATCAATAAAATATGTATCTTCATAGGTTGCAGGTTCAATTCCTAAATCAACAATTTTTGATATTTTAGAATTCAAATTTTGCAAGATATTGATTTCAATTCCTCTTGATAATTGCATAACATTCTAGCATACTATCTATCTTTGTATCATTTAGAGTTGTCATAAGATTCAAGGAAAGAGTTTTCAAAATAGATTCATGATAAGGTCAGTTTAGGATACATAATTAGATAAGCCACCTTCTTTTTTAGGTTATCAGTGATGTGAATTTTCCCATAATCTTACAAGCCTTGAAAGGGCATCATGTGGCCTTTTTACAGCCATGGAGAGGGTACTTATACTCTACTATTTTAAACAATGCATCACATTTAGATAAAAAAAAATATAGAGCTATGGTATTTGCACACAATATCCTTGATTCATGGGTCAAGTTCCACTGTTCCTTAGTAATGAGCATTCTTTTGCATTCCTTTTTAAAATCATTTACATCTCAACAGACTTGTTTTAGCTCTTGAGGCACACCTTAAGAGTATTGTCCTCTATTTTTCTTTTGTAATGTAAAGTTATTTTCTATACAAAAAAGTAAATATAAATAACTTTTTTCCAAAAGATAAACAAGAATAAACTTATCTATTTCTAGAATAAGATTAACATTGATTGTTTTTTTAATCAGGAATATTATGATTCTACATTCTATGATTCTATAGAGTTATCTTGTGATAATCCTTTTCAGTTCTTAGTAGAGATATTATAGAATTTTCAGCAAAAGACTCGGTATTTATTTGTAGAGACTTTAATATAAGGATAGGGTCACAACAAACAAAGATTATTTAGTGGAAACATAATGTTGGTATTTTGGACATTGTTGAAAATCATAGCTAGATACGCTATCCTACAGATGGCATTATTCATAAGATGGACCAATAACTATTAGAATGAACAAATTCTTTTATGTTTTTATTTGTAATGGCATTGCTAGATTTCCTTAATCTTTATCATTTACTTTCACAGGACCTCAATGTCACTGTTGCATTAATTTTCTTTTATGTTTTTATGGAGATATTAAATATATTTAGGAGTTGAAAGTAGGAGAAGATTTAGTGGTCTTTCTGTTATCATGTTGAGTTTTTATTTCAAATTTAAATTTTTTCTCAAATAACAAAAAATAAGAATAGAAAAAAATTTTAGTGCAGAGTCACCCCAGAAGTCAAGTAAAAATATATGAATGTAGCACATAATAAATGGATTCTTGAAAGACAATATCAGGAGCTTGGAGCTTACTATAGGTAAGCAACTTATGCATTCACAACAATAGGGAGCTTAGAAGACTGGGTTTGACAAGGATTGTGTAGGATAGAGAAAATATTAAGAATGCAAATAAGAGTAAGAGACAAAGTTTAGTTAAGTGATATAAATACTTGATTAGAACCAAGAGAAGGAAGGGAATAGTAGGAATATTTTTCTTACACCATGAAAAAGGAGCCTAGATAGTTTTAGTAATAATTTTTTTATAAAGCCTCTTCATCATTTAATTTTCCTTTTAAAGATAGATTCTTGTTCTATAATAAACTTTTTACCATAGAAGATAATAATTCTATTGCTATTGTATAACACATACCACTCCAATCTACTCTTGAGGAAGCAACAGAGGATATTAAAAAGCTAGCATTGAAAAGTAGTATATTCAGATGATTTATATACAGAATCATTAAAGTGGGTGGAACTTGCTATTCATAGAGAAATTTGACATTCGTTGAATTCAACAATGGATCAAGGATTAGCTCAACATTTGAAAATGAATAAAGCTATCTTGTTATATAAAAAGGAGAATAAAAATAATTTGTCTAATTATTTAATTGTTGTTGAGAGTAATATTTTTGGTAAGTTGTTGGACACTTTGTTAGAAAAGAGAATCCGTTCTTGGGCTGAAGTTAACCAAGTTAGGGAAAGGTGTTAACATTGGAAAACTTGTAAAGCTATCTTGTTATATAAAAAAGTATAAAATTAATTTGAACAATTATTAAATTATTGTTGTGAGTAATATTTTTGCTAAGTTTTTGGGTGTTCTACTAGAAAAGAAAATTAATTTTTGGGCCGAAGTTAACCAAGTTAGGGTAACGTGTCAAATAGATTTTAGACAAAATCACAATACTATTAATTAGTTAGTTACTTTTAGATATTGCATGAAGTTTGTAAAAATGCCTAATAAAAAAGTTGTTTTTTGTTTTATTGATTTTGCAAAAACATATGATTTGTTCGTACAAAACTATGATTGTGGTTGCATAAAATTAGCCTCCCTTTAAATATGATTGGAACAACTCAAAGATTGTATGAGGAAATGATTATTGAAATTACATATAGTAATTCAAAGAAAAAATTTTCAATTTTAGATAGTTAAGTTAGGTTGTCGACTTTCTCCAACTCTTTTTTGTATCTTTATTGATGAAGTATATGAATGGTTATGCAATGGGCAAGATTGTCATGCTGTCAAAATTGGATCTCAAGTAGTGAATCTTTTTTTATATGTAGATCATGCTACCTTGATCTTCACTATAGTAAAAGGTATACAAAATATGCTGCAAATTATAAGAAATTGTTGTTGCTCATCTAGTCTTCAAGTAAATATGAATAAAAGCAAATTGATAATTTGGGGTACAAGAAATTACTTATTATAACTTCTAGTTTCTAGGTACCAGTGTGTAAATAGTAAATTATTTTAAATATTTGCGTCTCATTTATGTGCATAATTACATGTAGGAGAAGTGCATCAAAGAAAATATAGTAGAAAGTTTCAAGGCTCTATATGATTTCAAAAATAGGTGCAAGCATTTAGGACTTGGGGCTTGGAAGGTCAAAAAAAAATAAAAATATTTCGACTATTATCAATCATACTAATTGTTTGGATGTGCTATTTGGGGACATGGACTTGGTGCTAAACTTTGAAAAGATATTGAAAAAGTGCAAAAAACTTTTTTTTCTCAAAGAGTTAAAGGCAAAGATGCAAATACCTTACTAAATGTTATTATGTGAATGCCATTTATTACCTTGAGAAGTAGAAGCCTTCTACCAATTCATTACATACACTCATAGCTAAGACAAATTTTCTAAAGCAGGTCTTGAGGATTCATGAGACTAGGATTGGTATTTCAGGGAAAACAATGGTTGAGAAAATGGAATATCTCTTAGGAGGACATGTAACAACATTCTAAGCATATTCATCAACTAGTCAAGTAGAAGGTTATAGCATAGATGTGGCTTAATGTAAAAAGGTAAGAAACAATTTTATTTACATCACATTAGATTAAATAAACTAGATGTAAAAGCTCACTATCTCTCAGTTGCTATTCTAGTGAAGTATTGGAATGCTATTAGCAAGCTTTGTTTAAGTTTCCATCATCTTAGAATTAAAAGTGTAAGATGGATTTAACTCCCTTGAGAAGAGTGCATTTATAGGTTGTGTAGGTTAGAAGCCCTTGAAGATGAGTTACATGCATTTCTTTCTTGTATTATGATTACCCATTTATGACAACATTATAATGCTGCCACAAAAGACTTGTATAATTTTTTTTTGCGGCCTCATCGGTGCTTAGTCAATTTGTAGAGTCTATCTTCATTTTTCATGAAAATATAATGTTTGTTCAATAGGTCCTATAAGTCTTTGGACATAATAAAGCTTCAATTTTAATTTCACATTTCTTGTTTCTAAATTTTTCTAGTTTGTACATAGATTATTCTTCCTTTATTCCTAATTTCTCATAGGAGGTATACAAGGCTTCATGTTTTTTACTACTTTCTCATAAAAAGTATCTAAGGCTTTATGTTTTGGCTATCACTACTTTTGCCTCTTATTTTGTCATTTTGTACAAACTATTTCTTGGTTTCTAGTTTGCAACCATTCCTCAAATCATTTTTTCTTGTGTTGCGTAGCATGTTGTACTTCATCACTCTACTACCATATCTCCTCTAGGATGCATTTTTTTTTCTTTTTCTTTCATCCAAAATGTTCTTTCCAATTTTCAAGATCATTCTATTTAGGCTCAAATTAAATTTGTAGAGCAATTCCAATTCTGGATGCCTTCTTGAAGCAAATGTGTTCTAAATAAGGTGATGTTGTCTTCCTTCAAATTTTACTACTTTATACATTTAGTCCTTTTTCTCTTGCTACCTTTGAAGCTCTATATAGCTAAATCCATGACCATTAGTTGATGCTGAGTTGTGAGGCTCGCACACTAATTTCATGCTTTTCATAATTCAAATGTAGCATAGGGTAATAGAGCTCTTACGTTGTGTTGCTTCTACTTGTCTATAGGTGAAGGTCAATTATGTAAAAGAACATCCAATGCTTTTGATAAAGAAAAATGACACAAAAGGGTGATGCTAAGGATTTCCCAAATTTTCTTTGAATCTGGACAAGAATGGAGAAAATGATTCAAAGTTTTAGGTACCTTGTTGCATTTTGGAAAAATAAGCTATTGATGATTCCACAATCTGCAAAATTTGTCTTTCTAGTAGCCTTTCATGAAGTAGCATTGGAAAAAATACCTTATGTCGAGGTAGCAGATAATCTTGCTACCAACTTGCATACAAATGTTTGGAAGGAACATGAAAAATAAAGTAATAAATCTTGTTTACTAAAGAACTCTACCTTCCCATGAAATTATTTCTTGAGTAATGTACACATGTGACAGAAACCATTATCTAATTGATTTCATAGCCTGTCCTATTGGATTAGCATTTTTAATTCATGGAATTGAATAAAATTTGCAATCACTTTTACAAAAAGTCAAGATAATTCTTGTATCGATGTGCTTTTGTCCTTTACTGAAAATATTAAGTAGATTAAGAAGTTAAAGGAAAAGAGTTAGGCTTTTCTTTTGGGAGGTTGGGAGTTCAATTTCTTGCATACTGGGATGTCAAAATTAATGCAAATTATAGGTTTAAATTTAAAGTTCAATTCCAAATTTTACTAAGAACATTTAATAATTTTCTTCATGATGACTTTAAAAGTCATAGTATATTTGGAGGGTTTATGGACATAATAAAATTTCAGTTTTGGTTTTAGTATTATTTAAGACTGAAAATATAGAAATATTGAACTCCTTTTGATGTACGCATCTTTACTACATGAATAGCTATAAATGGAATAAATTTGTTAGAGAAAAAATAGTAGAAGGAATTAATGCTTTTTATACAATTAAAAATAAATATGGTATCAATTAAAAATAAGTCGTCATCAAATCATTTTTGAAACTTGATGGCCAGCCCATCATATATGGGATAAAATCACTCAAATAATGATTCAGTTATAAACAAATACAAGTCATTAGGATTATGGAGTTCAAAGTTCGTAAATAAATTTTTTAAAGTTATAATTTATGCTCATTTATTATATGGGTGTACATTATTGGGGCTAGGCATCAATGCTAACAACAAGCAGATTGTTATAAGGGTATAAAAACTATGTTTATTGGATGAACTAAAGGTGATGGCACAAACTTCTTATCCCATGTTACTTTTGGAATATGGCCTAGCCTTCTTATAAGCTGAAATTGGTTGATAATTCATTGCTTATACCAAAAGCTCATAAAATAAGAGGAAGCAAAATTTTCTAGAACAATTCTAAAATACACACAAAATCAAAGATGGCACTTATAAGAGATACAATGGTTTAAGAGATGGAATATCTCATTGGAGGTGGTGGAAAGTTTTCTTAAGCACATATATAAGTTGGTTAAGTAGTAGGTGCTTGTGAAGTTAGAGTGAAATGTGAAGGCGAGGAAAAGTTGCACCTAGAGCATATTAGAAGTAACTAACTAGATTTTAAAGTTCACTATCTTATAGCTAAGATCTGATCAAATCTCATAGCTTAATCAATAAGTTTTATTTGAGCTTGTATAAACTTAGAATAGAAAATAGAAGATGGATTTACCTACCTAGAGAAGAATGTGTAGATTATGTGAGTAAAAAGCTCATGAGGATGAGCAACATGTTTTTCTTAGCTAATCATGGATTGATCATTTGAAGTAAAAATATAATATTACATCATAAAGTTTTAATGATCTATTTTCTTACATCAAATGTTGGTTGTTCATTTTGTTAAATCAATAGTTGTTTTCCATGAGATGACTACAACATTTATCAAGATTGTTTTGGTTCTAATAGAATCTTTAGTTTTAGTTTTAGTTTTAATTTTTGTCAGCTATAAGATATGCATTTAGGTTAGCGTGAGATGCATAGTTGGGTTACAATAACATAAACTGTAACAAAAGTGAGCAATTTTGTCTAAAACAAATTTTAAAATAGTTTTTGATATTAATTCTAGTAAAATTATGTCATAGAGGTTTGTTTTTTCAGTGAAGATATACTCAGCTAGAAAGTATTATTTTTTACAAACTCCGCCACGGCCGGTCCCAAGCCCGGGTAAAGGAGGAGGGTTGGTGTCAGGTTGGCAACCGGCTGTAAAACACTTGCCATTTCCTATGGATGAGTTCTTTTAAGTACATTCATTATAGAAGTAAAACAAAATACATATATTGCACCGTTAATAGGAAAGAAAGTAATTAAGAAACTAAGATTTAGGTCCAAAACCAACAAGTTGCTCAATTAAGGAACTAAGATTTGGGTCCAAAACCAAAAAGTTGCTCAATGTAAGCACTTAATATACTTGTAGTCTTTGCTTAAATCGATGGTGAGATTAACCATGATGTGATAAATAGAATTAATGGAAGATGGAAGAAATCGCAAGAAACTAGTGACGTGCTTTGTGATAGAAGAATCCTTGCTAGGTTGAAGGGTAAGTTCTATAGAATTGCTATTAGACCTATGAGTCTTTATGGTGTAGAATGTTGGCCTATTAAGAAAACATTAGGTGCAACATGTGTTTGTAGTAGAGATGTGTATGCCGAGGTAGATGTTGGGTGTAACTAGTTAAAATCGAATCAACAACTTTTTTATTACAATTTTGGGAGTAGTTCTAATGCATGAGAAGATTAAGGAAATTTGTCTTAGATGATTTAGTCATATCTAAAAAAGACTAGATAATGCTCATATTAGAAGAGTTTGCTTCATTAAGGTTGAATGAAATTAGCAAAGAGGTGGAGCATGACATAATTCGTTTGCTTGCATAAAGGAAGACATCTAAGATTTGGGTATTAATGCTTATTTCACTCTTAATAGAAATGAAGGACATTAAAGAACTCCTATACTTGACTCTTTGTATTTGGGATAAGGCTAGTATGAAGAAGAAAAAGAAGAAGAAGAAGAAGAAGAAAAGTATTTATTATATGTATAATATATATTATATCTTAACACAATGAGTCCTTACTTACAATTATAGGATAGATCTCACTATTCCAATTCTAAAAAGTAGAATGTGTAAAAGAACCTTTTTATAACTATCTTTGACAAACATGGACAAGCAGATTTTGTAGTTTGTCTTAGTAGATCTTTGTTGTTGTCATACAAAAATCTAATTTGTATGATTAAAACTAAAAGGATAAGATAGAAAATGTTTTTCCTTGAGACATGTTAATTTTAAAATTTATTCACTAAAGGATTTAGGCTTCTCTTATGTATAAGTATTATAAACTTTTCTCAAGGTACCAATATATATGTATTTTATGTATAAGTAGAATTGTGAAATCTTCCATGCTTAAAAACTTGTGCCAACTAGTGTCTTCTAAAGCTTTTAAGTATATGGAGTGATTGGTAAACAATAATAACCTTTAGATTTAAAAATAATAGTAATTAAATGTTTATTTATAATTTAAACACAAAACTTAATTAATAAAACTGTAGAAACATTATATTTTGTTCAAGAGTCATATAAGTCATGGTAAAAATATTACTAAGAATTGAGAGTAATCATTTCCTTCTTCAATATTTAGTAGTTTATTAAAAAGAGTTGCAAATATTCATCAATTCATATTTTGATCAAAGATATTTTTTAAGAGATAGTGAAATCAACATTTTGAGAGATATTTAGTAGAATGAAAGATATTTTGAGAGCTCCCAGCTTCCCTAAAATTCATATTTTTTATGGTATCTTATTCATCAAGGCATTCCTATCAATGCTTGTTTTAAACATATGAGAATTGTTTCTCCTCAATATTCTCTTTGTAGAAGAAAAGACTCATTTTCTTATTTTATTGAGTATCTTGTTGCTCAACATTCTTGGAAATGGACATCCATAATTTGTAACAACTTTCAACAAAGTATCAATGAAGTCATTCTTGGTGGCTAGCTTGCATTGTTTACTTTCTTTCTTTACATTTGGAAGTGTCTTTGATTGCTTGTTCTCTACTCTATTTGGAAGCTTTATTGTGTAGCTATTTTCCTTTAGCAAGAGCATAAATATAATCTTACTTCAGGAGTCAAATATCAAATTCTCAAAGATGTTGCTTTTCAGCTACAACTTTATGAAGAAAAAGCTTCCAGTGAAAGCTGAACAATTAATTTATTTTCTACAATATTAATTTCTTTTTGTTTTAGAGGCTCAAGAATGGGATTGCTATTTGTTCATTATTTCTGATTCATGCATTCTTTTTCTTTAGAAAGAGTTTTTTTGTTGTCTTTATAACAAATCCTTCAGTAATAAGTAAAAACTCGTGAGAGATTTATTGAAGGCTTGATCCTTTTTCTACTTTCAAGGGAAGGTTTTTCAAAATTGGTTGTAATAATGAAAAACTAAACAGAAATTTTCAAAACCATTGAACTTTTTCTTTACACACTTTCTTTGATGGCCTAATGTACTTTGAATTTAATTATTATTATTATTCATTTTTGGGTGTTAGCCTAGTAGTAAGACTCTTGATTTTAAGGGTTTGATTCTAGTAGGCAATTTTGAGTCATAAAGTTCTAATTAAATGATCTTAGGGTAAATATTCTTGAAAAAAAGTTTCGGCTTCCCACAACCCCCTTAATAATGAAACTAAATAATTTTATTAGTGTTTTAGAGATTCAATACAAAATTTATAAGATGGAATCAATCAACATGTATCTTGTGGATAAGAAACATATCCTTAATAAAAATGACTTAATATGAAAGGATATTCTTAAATAAGTAAATAAGAGAATGAGCTTAAATACTTCATTTTTCTCCTATAGACTATTTAGTAGTGTCAAAACTTGAAAATATGTTAAGCGTTTTCTTATCCATTGACCTTCTTAGGATCTTACCTTGGTGGGATGAGTATTAAGCCTCTTGGTGATGACCTTAACAAGATAAACAATTGTAAGTAAGACATTACTCGCTTGGTTTAAAGCATGCAACTTGTAGTCTACAAGTCATAGGTATAATTCCAAGGGGTATGCTGAGACATGTGCTCCCTAGAGTATAATAAAAATATGTGTGAAACCTATCATAGATAGAATAGATACATTTGAATGATTATGAAATGACCAATTGATTCATTTCTCATTAGATTGGAAACTTATTATTTCTTATAGGTTTGATGTCTAATTTAGTGCTTTCTATTTAATTTTCTTCCACTTAGTAAACAATTGAAGGTTCTATGTATCACTCAAGTAAATTTCCTCTATTATCTTGAAAATGAAGCCTCTTGTGTTTGTGTGGGTGGGGAATGTCTTGTGGCAACTTCTAGTTAGAGTTCACTATAATGACATTTTGGTTGGTTATCTATTTCTCAAAGGTTTTTCTTTTTAGCCTTCTAGATGCCCTATCTATGGACCATATCTATTATGGTTTTAATTTACAATTTATTGAACCTAAAAATGCTGGAACTCTTAAAAATGAGTCAAAGAAAAGTTATTACACATTGTTACATTTTAAGTTGAAATATTTCTTATTATTTATTTTGCAAAGTATCAAGAAAGATGACATTGATTACACACAATGTTTCTCTTTTATTGTACTTTACTTCTTTTATTAAAAAAATTGTTTTTAAGAAAAGAATTGTTTATTTAACTATCATATAGGAAATTATTATCAAAGAAATTACACTTTCTAATTAAATAATAAATAAACTTGAGATTACGGAGAAATAGAGATATTTGAGAGTAGGATATACTCAAAATTATAAGTAGAAGTATTTTATACCACAAGAACTTGTAAGTGGCCAAAAAGCTTTATATACAATCAAAAACATATATAGCCATCATAATATTTGAACTTGGACAATTTGAAAATATCTTTTTCAAAAAAATTGTACAACCTACACTACTTTATGGATACGTAGTATGGGGTTCATGTCTTCATTATGAATTAGGAATCATGTATGTTCTAAGTGTTTCCTTTTGCAAGCCTAGTATTTGAAGTTTTATTAATCTTGAGGATTTCATTAGCAAAATTGATCTCTAGAATTATCATTCTCCTATGAGGGATTCTAAATTACTTCCAACCTCTTCTACTGATGCTGAAATTTCTACTTCTATCGATGTAAAAATCTCTGTTGATTCTCAAATGTATATTTACAATTCTGGAGGTAGAAATTTGTGACACCTTCTTCTAGTGATGTTATAAATAAACCTAATTTTTTTCTTTTTAATGATGTATATGAGTCATTAGTTGTTAAGCTTAATTCAAATTTTGGGTTACTTACATCATAGTTAAAGTTTTGCTTCACAATTAAATGATGTGATGCAAAAGCATAGCATTCAAGTTATTCATGCTAGGTACTATTCTTATTTTTGTGTTGGTTGAGCTATGTAAATGTTTGATAGTGTAAAGTTCTCTAGATATAGGATCATGTATATATAAGCGTCCATTATTAATCATTCATAAGTGGACACTAGTGTTTGATATCCAATCTAAAGAATATTCTAAAGTTGCATGTTGTGTCAAGCAATTTAATCTTTCGTTGATTTTCCGAATAACTAAGTAGCAAATTCTTAGTGTGTTGGGTCCCATTAAGGACATGCAATGTAATTATTAGTCTTTGCAATTCCATTAATCAAATGGAATACATTTCTAGACCATTTGGTTCTCATAGATACTTTTTATTGAAATTAGTCTTCTTAATTTTAAAAAGAAATTAATTTTACAAGCAGACGGAAAGACTTACACTCAGCCAATTACATATTATAATGTTTCTAATTCTTGCAATTTTTGTCAGCATAAAGTATATTTGTTTAATATTTATCCTTTTTTGCTCAAGAAAGGAGATGTAGAGAGAAATTAAAAAAAAAAAGTGTTGAAGTTGATGATAGGAAAAAGAAGAACAAGATGAAACTAAATATATGAAAAATCAAGTCAATGTCAATGATAGGAGTTGATCAATGGCGATAAAGAAATCAGAGAAGATGTAAGCTTCTATGAATATTTGTGTTTATATTACAATAAGTATTAATTGGTGCATATACATAACTTATAAGACAAATCTGTCCTTATTTAACAATAACAATATTAACTCAAAGATTAAAATGAATGTTGATAAGTAGGTTATAGTTGATGATATAGATTCTTGATGCAAGGTTAACCTTAAGTGACAAATTAATTGTGATGACCAACATGTGATAATATTTTGTATTCCTACAAATATTATCTTTTAATAAAACTTTTTATTACTAGCTCAAATCTTTTTTGCTACTTTATGTTCAAGTATAGATGTTGAAAGTGATGTAAATGTTGTTAGGATTGAGATTATCCTCTCTATTAATAATTAATTTTCCTCTTTTATTTTTTTCAATATGTCAATTGTAAGGTTGTACACCTTAGTAGATATACCTAAACTTGGAAACATTTTCCTTTTTATGTTTTTAGTATTTTCTATTTTGTTGAAGAAAAATTAAAAATATGGGTTTATAGTAGCTGGGGCACAAAAAAGCCATTATGAAAAACATAATCAAGGATGCTTGGCAAGAGTGCACAAGTATGATTCCCATAGTAACCAAAACACAATGTTCCTTTAAAGTAAAAGTCAAGCATCTCAATGGAGCAAATAAACTAAAATAAAAAACAAAATTTCTAAAGTCACTTATCTTCAAAAGAGTGCATAAGAGCAGTGCAATCCTCAACATTCAATGTACTAACTAGCTCATTCCTTTTATTTGCTAAATCAAGAGACATCATTCTTCTTGGAAGCAATGGACCAAATATTCAAAGCTTGTGAAGCAACTGCACATGGCATGATGATGGTTCTTTGAAATAGAAAAAAATTATGGGCAATCTACCATTGATCATATTTTCTTCTCAACATTAAGCATGTGATGTACTTTGAGATTTTTTTATTATTATTCATATTATTTTTGTATTTCTACATCCTCTTTGATTAGGAATCTTGGAAGTGGGTTCAAAAAATTCAAAACCACTTGTTCGAGAAATTCAAGATAAAAACTCAAATCCCATACGTAACACTTTTATTAGAAGTTGATTTATTGCCATTGAAAGCTAAAGCAATGTATCAATTCTTATTATTATACTGCAATAGTAAAAATAGCAATAAGATTTTAAGATAGATTATCGTAAAATCTCAACAATAGGAGTGGTGCCATGAAAAAAAATTGTGACTACAAAAATGAACTATTGAAAATATTAATGTAATAATAAATTTAGAACAAATTTGAAACCTTGTTAAAGAAAAGGTTTTAGAGAGATGGTAAAATGATTATAGATATAAAAAATGCTTCAATTTAATTGACAAGATTAGAGGTGATGAGTATAAAAGATCATCACTTAGAGCTATAATAATCATCCCGTTAAGTGAGGTCTTGGGAGGGTTGGTAAATGAGTGAAAGCCTAACCTCTTCAAGGGGCTATGCCTAGACTCGAACCTAGGTCTTTGACTTGAGAAACAAGCACCTAGAGGTAGTAAGTATAATCAAACAAAATATCTACATGCACCTATTCCAATATCCATGAGAGTACTAATTAGTAGTGTAAGAATGGGATAACCACCTTTGACTTGAAACTAGAAGATAGAATAATGTATTGTCTAAATATATCAATTGTATTTACTTTTAAGTAGTAGAAGATGATCAACATGCATTATTCGAATGTATGGAATAGATTTCTTTAAAAGAAAATAGCAAATCTCTCATCAATCTTCATATGGGCTTTTCAAGCTATGAGGGTTGCTTTTAAGAAAGTATATAAAGAATGTGTTCAAGTTACATGACTATTAGACACATTTATTATACTCATGATTTATTGTTATTGATATATTTTGCATAAATTAATTTGTCTCAAAAATCCTTTGGGTCTCTAAATATGTAATAAAGATTCAGTTTCAGTTTTAGTTTCATTAATGATTGTAACTTAGAATGAACTCTTTTGATGACTAATAAAATTAGTGGATTTTTTCTGATAAATTGTATTAGTGTGAGTTTTGTTGTAATATGTTTTTCCTTGTAAAATGGAATATTTTGTTTGGAAGATTTGTATGGACATTGCTTCTTAGATCATGGATTTGTTTGTGATCTTTTGCTAGTTCACAATGGTATCAAAACTATGTTTGGGATCTTTGTCCATTGTTTTTGTCATTTCCTACAAGTGAATTTAGCATACCATCTAAAAAGAAGACTGATTAGGAGTTTGACTAAGAGATCAAATAGATCAAAGAAGCCTTTAAGTCCAATATGAATGAAATGCAAGGGGTACTTCTAAGCGTTTTTGGTTTCCAAAATTCTAGAGGTTAATCCTATCCATTATGAGCATCAAGAGGATTCTAGAATTAGAGCTGAGGAAGAATAGGAGAATATTTTTGTTCAAAGGAATTACCTAGGAAAGGAGCATGGATCAAAACTTTCAACTAGAAGGAATCTAAGACCTTAAATATATGAATCAAGATCATCTTCGAGGGCACCTTCAAGAATTAGAATGTTGGATGAGGAAGAAGCAAGGCTTGCAACAACATTTAGGAATACTTCCAAACTTCTGTACATTACTAGACCTTCTTTTAATGGAGTTGAAGGAATATATGATTGAGGATTGTTAATAAACATGTTCTTATAGAGAAAATGCTTGATTTCTTTGAAGTATCGATAGTTGAAAATAAACCTAGGGGTTTAGTTGATATTTAGTGGGATAACGATTGAGACAATTATTTTGCTAGAAATCATGAATATATTAAAGATTGATAGCTTATGAAGTTTATGCTTAAGGAAAAACTTGAGAGATCTTTGTTTAGACATGAAACAATAAAGAAGTTCAAGTACATGAGAGAAGGTGATAGGGAGGTCAAAGCATTTTATGTTGATATTTATGGAGTACTACATTAGGTTTTTTAAAACTTGATCACAAACAAAAATCTAACTTTATTGGTTATTGAGAATTGAGTTATCAATCAGAAGTGACCTTTTATAAGCCTCAAACTTTAGATGAGGCATGTTTTTTAGGTTAAAGATAGAAAGGAAGCTTACCAAATATGGAATTAAGAAAGATAAGAGCCCAAAGAAAAGGAAGGCCAAAGAACCAGAACCTAAGTGATAGAAGAAACCTAAGAAATATTATAAGAAAGATTATGAGAAAAATTAAGAAAATGAGAAAAAGCCAATATCTTTATTAAAAAAAGAAAGTGAGAATGAGAGATCTTCGAAAGAGGTAAAAATCAAGATATTGATTCTAACAGTACATGTTTTAATTGTGAAGAATTTGATCATATGCAATAGGACTCTGATAATCCATGAAGAAGGCCAGCAAAGGGCAAAGAAGTGCAAACTATAGAGAAGGACAATCAAAAGGAGGATAAGGCTAACACATCCAGGCAAATATAGGTTCAAAATCCTAAAATCATTGAAGTTTCTTTAAAATTAAGTAACTGCACATTCATATATACAATGATACATTATGGTGGTAAAGAGTTTGTCATTGAAGAAGTTAACGTGTTACATGATGATGAAATTTTCCATGGTGCCTACTTGGATTTTGAAGACAATGAACTGTTGATTTTAAAAGTAGATTTTATAATGCCAATGTGTTTAGTTCTTTGTGAAATAGTAGATGAATCTCATTCTAAAATGAATGTTTTGCCTCTTGTTACTGCTAGAAATAAAATGAACGTTCAGTAGAAATGTAATTCTAGGGTTAGTTGGCCTTTTATAATGACACTGATGATGTATTTGTGAAGTGTATTTGGTTATGGTATGATTTTTGGGTTCATGATGCTTAAGCATTTTAATGAAAATTTGCAAAATAATGTATATGCTGTTGAGTGCTGGAAATTTAAAGATGAATATTGAACTTTGTTTTAATTATGCTGGGAGAAAACCATGCAATTTTTCTGGTAGATATTCTTTGTTTTAAAAATGAAATTTTAAATGATAAAACAACATTTGAGGCTATTAGCAAGGTTGTGAAAGATGAGAAACCTTGATAGGATATATTTAAAATCACAAATCTAGGTGAAAACAAATTACTTTAAACAATGAGAAGCTTGGAAGTGTGGCAGGCCAATGTCGACATCCATGAAGCCAAGACATTGAAAATATTGTACCTAAATTATTTCAAACACTTGTATGATGTGGGTTGGTATCATGATATATTTAAAATTTTATTTTGTGATAGTGCATATCGAGTCTTTGAGTCAAGGTTGGAGTCATTGGGGCAATGTACATTCGAATTTGTATTTTGCTATCAAGTGCCATAACTTTGAGAGGCAGGAATATGGTATAGGAACATCAACCATGAGTCATTTTTGTAGCCACCATGAGATTTAGGGATTATTATCATGTCCATAGGTGACGTGTTGATGCCTTGATTAAGTTATGAGAGTTAGGTAATGTTAATTCTAATGTTGGTTTCAAAGGGTTTGTGTTTGCTAGTAAGGTCCATATCAACTAGACCACATTGACTATGTTGCATTAATGTAGTTGTGAAAATATTTTTTTATTATAGTAAGGGTTTGCTTCAAAAGTGAAATATTTGGTTTGGAAAATTTGTGTAGACATTGTTTTTTTGAGTCCAAAACTTATTTCCAATCCAGTACCATTCTGTTATAAATATTATAGAGTTATGAAATGTGGAATTACAGAATATTGGCAACAAAATAATCAAAGTCAACGTAGAAAATTTGCAGAATTAAGTGAGAGAGAAACAAAGGGAAAAATAAGAAGTAACTTCTTCATATCTTCAAACCATAGATATGTTTATAGAGATTACAACTCATTGCTTCTGCACATTAACCATTCAATAGAGACTACACACTCAACTCACAATACACTGAAAATCCCATGATGGGATTATATAGGCACATATAAGTTACAATAATGGAGTCGACACACAATTAACTTTGGCATATCTTTACTCCTTTTCTAAGAACAAGTTTTAGAAATCTAATAATTATTATCAAAAGTCTAAAACTAAACTTATTTTTTTTTCTAAAATGAAATATAACTCAAGTCAACATGACACTTGTCTTTACATCTCTAACATATTCCAACCTCCAGGAAAAAAATTGATTAAAAAGGTGATTGTTCTACCAACAATTACTATCTCTAGGTCTTACTTTTTAAATGTATTTGCAAAAGAGAAAATTTTATGACTCATTATCATTTAAGCACTTAACCATCAACTTAGTAGAAAGAGTAAGACCTTGTTTATAGCAATTAAGTAGTATAGTACTTTTGTAGAACTTAAGCAGAACATGCATAATAGTGTCAGGTTGACATACCCCTTAGAATTAAACTTGTGACTTGCAAACTATATCTCACTATTTAAGGTAGTAACTTTTGTAAAAGTTGTTTAGGAGAAAAATTCATAAGTATTATGCAAGTAGGAGAAAAAAAGTTGCAAACCATTTAGAGGCTAGTAGTTTTAATTTAGACTTAATTAGTTATCTATTTTTCTGAAAAGTATTATGCAGGTATGAGGTTGCTGGTTCAAATCACATTAGAGGCACCTTTACATTCTGCCTAAGTTCTATCAAAGTATTGTATTAGCTATGTGTCCTATGAATAAAAGAAATAAAAAAAGTCTAAGGTTCAAACAATTCCTTCTTCCCTTGTTGAGGAGCCTATAATCAGAATTGATAATATCAGTAAAAGAAGTGGAATTTATGACCAAAATTGTAACACCCATAGCTTGCATACTATTATTGTTGCAGGATGTTTTGAATCATACAAAATTCATCATCATTTGTAATTGGTTTCTCAAAGGATTAAAAATTATGTGGTACGAACTAGAAAATTTTTGTGAACATCACAGATATAGGTAGATAGCTAGTCATAGTAAACCATCATCAAATCTTTCACCTATCTTCATGGGCAACAGATCATAGATGGGATAAAGGCACCAAGATGATCATGATGATGCAGAGATATAGGTGAATGTTAAAATAAAAGTGTTAATTCATGGAAGCAATAAAAGGGTTTACATAAAATCAAAGTGATTGACTTATTGGTTAATATATGTAACTTGTATTCTACAAGTCACAAGGTCAATTCCAATAGGCTACTGAGATATATAACCATTATGAAAGAAATTATCTATACTGAATTGGTCCAATAGATTCAAAGGATCTTTGATGTAATTAAAAGTAGGTTTATAATTTCCAGTTGATAAAAATACACAACTTAAAGTTGTGGATAGATGATTTCCAATAGACAGATCATGAATGAATTTGTCCATATCAGAAGTGAAAGGCTTGTGTATCAAAGTATGTTGCAAATAACACATGTATAAATCATAGTGAATTTGGACTTGAAAATTTTGAAAAAACACATTTTAATTATTTGTCCAACATAGATTTTTTTATGGATGTGTAGTTTGGAGAAAAAGTATTTTAAAAGAAAATAGAAACACTTCAAAAATAGTTTTTGTTCGATCAATTCAAGATGAAAACTCAAGTGTTATATGCAATACTTGTATTAAAAGCTAATATGTTACTATTGGAAGCTGAGGCAATTCTTAACCATTTATTTAAATAATAAAAACAAAATCTTTGGTCACAATAATGGAATTGTTGATTTCAAAATGGATTCCTCAGAAACAAGATGCAGAATCCTTCCCTTACTGCGATACATGATTCAACAAAAAATAGAAAGATTTTGGATTTATCTCTCCTTATTAAACTTTATATAAATATAAATTTCTGATTAGATGTTTGTACTTACAAAAATTAATCAGAAACCAAAATATTTTATGGCAAAATGAAACAATCATGAAGTGTTATTCTAATTGTGAATCCTGTAATTTATCTTTGCTGAAAGAACGATATTATTTTCATATGCAAGAATACAATTAATTATCTTGCAGAGTGTATTGTTCATGCATTGAAATTAATGTTGTTCTTTGACATATGCAGCATTTGAAAAGAGAGGTAGCAATCATGGAGGAGAAGATTAAAATGCTTGAATACGCGCAAAAGTATGTGCATTCAGTAATTGTTAGAAGTGTTCACTAATAATAATCAATTTTATTTAAGAAATTTTACCGTGTTTGACTAGTTTCTGTCAGGAAGTTGTTAGGAGAAAATTTGGAGTCACTTTCGATGAAAGAGTTGACACAACTAGAAAATCAAGCTGAAAGAGGATTAGTGAACATACGAGCAAGGAAGGTATGTTGCAGATGAACCTTAATTATTCTTCTAAATTAGTTGTTCATGTTGGCTTGACCTTATTTTTTTCTGCATGTTAGACAGAGATATTGATGGATCAGATCAATCAGCTGAAAAGAAAGGTAGCCTTAATTTTTAATTATGAGTTTCGTCGTTCTTAGCATAAAGTGCTTTTTAGGTTCCATATTTTTGCCTAACAGCGATATATCAAACTCGAATACCCAATTAAGCTTGTAATCATTTTTGTTTCCAAATTAAGCTTGTAATCAATAATTATTTTTGTTTCCTCATCAGCATCCACTGAAATTGTACAAACAGAGTCATTTTCTAAATTGAAAGCTAAATAAATGACCCGTTGCTATGAGAAAGCTACAAGTTGCTTCTTTCTGTTCTTTTGTTCGTTGGTAATTGGGAAGATAAAATGCAGTTATTTAACCATTATTTTCTTCATGCGAAATTATGTTTCCAAATGACCATTTTCCTATGGTAACCTGTGATGGAAAGCTTGAAAAGCAAAAACCTTGATCAAAACCAGTACGAACTCGTGCACTTGACTTGTGAGTTAGAAATTCTCAATATTTGGCATATGCAAATGTCTATAAAATAGCTATGGACCTATTGTGTGTGGAAGTATAGGAAATTTCATCAGAGTACAGAAAATGCTTGGATCCGTTATTAGCTGTGAGATAAAGTTGATTAGGTATGCTGGCCTCCGTGTTTCCAATAAAGTAATGGCTTTGGCATGCACACTTTTCATACTGGTTTTTGCCATGATTGTATGACAGCTCTGCCCTGTATTCAGCAATTAGTGTGTTTATGTGTTAGTGAACCAACTAGAATCCGTGGCAGGAGGAAAAAAGTAGAAGAATATCACATCATAATCATTTAGTCCGTACCATTCCAGCTCGTTCTTATTCATGGTAACCGAGTTCTAATTTTGTATTAAAAATTAGCTAGGTTGGTTTCACTTGTTTGCTAGTACCTTCAGGGTCCACCATAAAATCCCCAGCTTTACCCAGCCACTTCCTTGCAACCAGCTGTCGAGGAAAATGTAGCCGGTTAAAGAGACTATAATCAAATTTTATTATATACCATGCCAGTGATTTTGTCCAATTTTAATTACATAAAGAGACTAGAATCAATATTTATTATACACTTTTTGTATGTGATTTTGTCAAATTTTAATTGCATAAAGAGACTACAATCAAAATTTATTATATACTATGCAAGTGATTTTGTCAAATGTTAATTGCATTGGTTGAAAGATTCAAGTGATTCAATGATTGGTGCTCCCGAAGCAGAGTTACCCATCCATGAAGCCATGATGAATTTCCTAAGAATGTTCAGAGATTGGGTTTTTCTATTTACATTCTGTGAAATCTTTTCGTTAAAAGGCTACATGGTAGCCAGTGATATTTCTTATCGTTTCCCTGAAAAATTGTGTAACATACCAACCTGTTACTTAAATGACAGAACCAAAATAAATTTCAGATTTACTTGCCAACTCAAGAAAGCCGGTAAGTTTTAATAGTAAAATTTAAGCGACTTTCCCTCCCTGCCTGCAGTTCTCAGATCCATTCCTGTTTGATCCTTTTCTCGGTCTTCTCATCCTTTCTGAATGGGTACATTTAGCACCCTGCTCTTCCCTTCATCGCCTACTTTCATACGCTTTCCAGCCTGCTACCCTTGCTGGAGTGTTTTCTGTATGACCCTTCTTTCTGACATCTCTCTCTTCGTTATTATCCTGCCCACTGACCCCTTCCCGAGTCTCCTCATTCATTCCCAATCCTGTTTCATATCTCAGCATGGAGTCCATCACTGTATGTATGCCTCCTCAATTTGCAGTTGATAGCTCAAAAGATCATCAATGGTAACTGATTTTATGCTTAAAATCATAAAGGCTGGAGGACTTACAAATCGATGCTTAATTATAGGCAAAATGATTTGATCAAAACTACATAAGCCTAAGGTTAGAAAAGAGTTTTATTTTTTGGAAGAATATTCTAGCATCTTTTATTCACGGAACTACTTAGAATACACATCATAACTTAAAAAATATTATTATCTATTTTAATTATTGGAAAAATATTCTGGCTTCCTTTGTTTTCAGGCATGACTCAGAATGTACTTCATATCTCAAAAGATTATCATCATCTATTCTAATGAATTTGATGGTTAAAACTACAAAGGCTAGGGGACAGTTATCTATTTCTTACTCTAAATAATCTAATAATCAAACTTATATAAATCTAGTATTAGAAAAGACTAACTTCTTCTGTTCTTAGGCATTGCTACTTAGAACCTTTTTCTATTAATGCCTGTAAACTTAATCTTTGAAATAGTCAACTTTAATATTCAATACTAAATTATGATTGCATTTTGGACTTCTTCTTGGATGTAATGGTTGACCCCTATTATGTTGTCATAGTTGGTATCTTTACCCCTTTATGATTTGTCATTTATATTGTTAAGCATAGCTTAACTATTATGAATGTGATTAAATATGAAAATCTTTTTCTGAAAATCAGTGAAATTGAAATTGGATACTTAAACTAGCATAGCTAATATTTAGGGATAAAAAGATATTTACATTTTTTCAATTATACATATGAATGTTTAATATATAGTTAACTTAGTTAAATTCTTTATGAACTTTATATATTTTAGACATATTAGCATTAATACTGCACATTAATAATGCATTTGCTATAGAAAAGAAAAAAAAATATTTTTAATCTATAGACATGATGATATTATTAATGCTACATGACATTACATTACATTGTTTATTTTCTTGAAAATTAAATATTTGACCATAAAAATGATTTTTCTAAGAAAAGCCTTTTTGCCCCTTGGCAAACAAGAAAGGAAATAATAATAGAATTCAAGTCTATCAAGTTTAAACCTTCCTTAATGATAATGTAAAAGAAGTAATATGCACATTTTATTAAAAATCTATTTTCAATTTTTTAACCATAATCTCAAGGAAGAATCTAGCTTCCATTCTAAATTGTGTTACATAGAAAAATCTCTACTATTTCCTTACATTCTAAATTGTGTTATATAGAAAAATCTCTATTGTTTCTTTGCATGAGATGCCTTGTTAAGGAACTTAATGCCAATGAGTCATCACCTATAGGTTCAATGCTCATTCTACTATGCAAGGCCCAAGAGTATTGATAGTTGAAAGAAAGCCCAACTTATTTTTGAGTTATAGTGTCCAGGCTCAAATCCAGGACTTAAACCTGAGGCCCAGGAGTATTGATAGTTTATAGAAAGCCCAACTTCTTTTTGAGTTATAGTGCCCAGGCTCAAATCCAGGACTTAAACCTGAGAAACAAGCATATTGTCAGCATTCCAAGTATTATTATTACATCCTAATATATGACCTAGGTCACGATGGCAAAATGCTTGCTAAAACACTAACTTGTTATTGTTTTTACATAGGCTATAGGTTTAGTTACAAATATTTATATTTTCGGCATTGAGAAATAGAAATATTGTAATCAAATTCAATTCAATAAATCCTCAGGACTCTTCACTTAGATTATTTATGAGAGAATTTGTTGCTTAAGAACCACATTGAACCTGCACTGGACATAAGTATATGTTTTTGGTTGAGTAGTTTAATGTTTCATGGTAAGAATTTTTCCTTAAGGACTCTAATAAAGGTAATAAAATACTTTGGTTCAATAATCAATTCAATAAACTCTAGGATTTTCATTGGGCTATTTACTAGTAAAGTTTTCCCCTTAGGAATTGTGAAGGATATATCCAGGTTAGTAATCTATACCTTTAAGTGAAATATTTTCCTTAGGAACTTGATTGAATTTAATAATTACTCATTGTTTCGGAGTAAAATATTTTTTTCTCACCATCATGCACTATTTTAAAACTTCTAGTTCTGATTAAAAGTTTTTCCCTCAGAGTTGACCAACTGACTCTGAGTTTACGCATATGTTGCGTCATTGTCAAATATTTTCTTACCATCCTGATTGCAAACTACGTATATATTTGAGTAAAAATTTTTTCCTAGGTTTACACCAAAGCTTAAAAATATACTTTAGTTTAAATTATTTTTTAGATACTTTTCCCTGAGAGCTTCACTAGAGTTTACGAAATATTTTCTATTCAATAATCTACTAATTTTAATTAAAATATTTTTCTTTTAAAATTCTCCTTGATTAACATACTGTTACATTGTTTTTCTTAGTGAAATATGTTTTTACTATTAGGCATCACTTTAGAATTTATGTTTTCAAGTAAAAGTTTTCCCTGGGATCTCTATTTGAATGAAATGAAATTCTTCAGATTCAATGATGGCTTTTTTTTAAAGTATGATTTCTGAGGAAATCCCTTCAATATAATTTAAGAAAGCTATTTGCCCTGGCACATATTATGTTCAAAGTAAATTTTTTCTTTTCTTATTATTGCGCACTCTTAAAATTTTCTGTTTCTAATTAAAATATATACTTGGGGATTCTGTTGCACTGAATAACATACTGTGATTTTAGTGATATATTGTTTCTTAGTAAATATTTTCCTATCATCATGCATTGCCTCAAAAGTTCTATTTCCAAGTAAAATTTATTCCTTTAGGTCCATCTAAACATATCAAAATACTTTAGTCTTATCAGTTTCTTACTTGTAAGGGTTTTTTCTCTCTTTAATTTTGTGTTATTTCTTTCTTAGCATTCAAATAATGATCAAAAACTCTTTAGAGTTGATAAAAATAAATAAAACATGTCTAAAACTATTTTTTATTTAATATGAAAAAACTTCAGTTTTAACTATTTAATTATCCAGTTCCTATTATTATTTCGAAAAAAAATTTTCTTTCCTTAACATAAAGCATTGGAACAGATCCTTTGTTATGGTTTTCAAAAAAAAAAAAAAAAAGTTATTAGTAGAAATTTTTTTAAATTATTATTATATATTTATATTATACTTTACTGTAACTCTATTTCCAGGTTATTTTTAATACTTAAAAGCCTGAAAAATCTTAATGGCTTGTGTGTTTTTATTTTATATTTCAGTCTCAGCTATTGGGAGAGGAGAATGTAGTTCTAAGGAAAAAGGTTTGTGAATTCTAAACCACATTAATGCCCCACTACTTGGTGATGGGTTTTGTTACGAAGTGCTGAAATGGATGTTTTTCTCAGAAACATATAAATTGAATTGATGTTGATACCTATGTTTATGTTTTTTGACCTTTTTGTGGTTGATCAGTGTAATGGTTCATACATGAATGGTGGTCTGCTGTCAATTTTTCTGATGTCAATTTTTCTGAATTGATGTTGATATTTATTTTTCTGTTTTTTCATCCCTTTTGTGATTGTTCAGTGTAATGGTCCATACATGGATGGTGGCCTGCTGTCAGTTTTACTGAATTGACGATGATATTTATATTCATGTTTTTTTATCCCTTTTATGATTGGTCAGTGTAATGGTCCATACATGGATGGTGGTCTGCTGTCAATTTTACACGCAGGCGCAAGCGGGGCCGGACCGAACAACATCAGCAATGGTAGTTGTGGTTTGACCAACCACGACGATAATAACAACCGCAATAACAACGCTAAGGTCAACGTGGAAGACGTGGAGACGCAATTGAATATTGGCCCACCAGATGTTCACTGCAATATCAATCAATGTTGATTCATTGCATTGAAGTTAACGCCAACGTGCGTCTAATGTAAATGTTAACTTTCTTTGTTTTTCTTCTTTCTTGTTGTTGTTATTGTTATTGTAATTTGTGCTACCATCATCTTTTAATTCCAGGGGATGAACGCCATATTATTATGATTATGATTATTGTGATTAGTATAGGCTGAACATTTTCATTGTGTTCTTCCCGATGATGTAACGATTGCGTTGTTCACACTCTTATCAAGCAAATCGTCTCATTCTCATCTTCATCAAAGCTCATCTGCTTTATTTATTTATATCCATCTAGGTGTACAAATATAACTACTTTAGAGGAGGTGAATTTTTATGTAATTCTTGAATTGTGTTTGTTGGTTGTGCGGCAGCATTGTAAATTGATAATTATGTGGTTGGAAATTGGAATACAAGGTATGAAATTAGAACCACAAGAGACTCTGCAGGTAAACTGAGCTCAAATGTGAGCCAGCATTTTGTTTCGTTCCTTTCGTATATCTTAAATGGATAGAAAAAAGGGGTGCGAGGATACATCTGGTTGGAGTGATTTGATGCTACCCTGTTTTAGATTTTACTTTTTAAAAAAATTTAAAGTTATTTTGCAATTCTGCCGGGTGATGAATGCCATTAAGACATTTAGCACTTTTTCTTTGAAATGCCATTTCGATTGGGAGTCCAACAAAGCTTGAAGTATATGTAACCTAACGCATGTATGCCTGCATCAAAACCATAGTTGGAAAGTCTCGTGTTTAGAAACAAGGTGAGGGTCAAGCTTGCACCCTTAAATGAATCAAACGCACGAACTTTGAATTTAGATATAATACAACTATATGGTTAATTGGACTGATTGTTATGGTTAAGTGAACTTGTAACGTTCTTTCTAGGTAACATAGTTGAAGTCTAGTTATAATAAACTTAAGCTGTGATATTTATTTTCATTTTACTCTTATATTTAGACTTAATTTTAGGGACTAGTACCTAGAGGGATGATAAAGTGCTTGTTTCTCATTTGTAAGATTTGGGCATAACTATTCAAAAAAGGTTAGGCTTTTGCTCATCTACCAACTCTCTAGGAGTGTCTTAGTGGGATGAGCATTGAACCTCTAGGTTATGATCCTTAGTGGTGCATAATTTTATTTTAGAGCTAAATTTTGGCCAAGAGCATCATGTGAAGTAAGTTAAAAAGTCTCAAGGTACTAATGTGGAGAGAAAAGTGAAGTTCTAGCTAATCATGTTATAAATAAAATAAAATAGATAAAACAAAGGAACACAAAAGTAGATACAAATAATAGATGTAATTTTTGAGTGTTTGTTTGTTTTTCTAAGTTAAAATTGGTATCTTAGTGTTGCCCAATAAAATCTAACCCATGACATGGGATTAACTAGCCAAGACTCTTACTACTTAGTTAAAACCTCATTATTGCAATATAATTACCATGAATTACAAATATAGTTTTAGTAGTAAAACACAATTAATGTAGTTATAATTCACATGGATGGATGTGAAAGAGAAACTATTCAATAACACAGAAAATTAAGAATGAATGTGGATCCTCTCTTTGGTAGAAAATGAATGATACAATCAATAAAAAAGCAATTTTCATTGTGAGAAAGTTGAATATTTTTGTATTACATTAGTGATGAGTGGTTTCCTTACCACAATCTCATCAAATCAATCTATAGGTGTCATGCGTAGACTTAGTTAAATTCACCAAAAAAGAAAAGGAAAAAGAAAAGAAAAGGAAGAGAATGTTTCATGGGTGAATGATCAAGTGAACTTGTTTTTTTAATGCTAATAGTTTCAAGGGATATGTAGATTGAAGCTCAAAATAGGGGAAAGTAAATAGTTTCATTTTAAAAATATTTTATAATTTTATGTATTTTTATAATATTTTATTAAAAACAACAATAAGATTGGCTATTTTGAAACCACTCATTTTGACCAGCTTTGTATTTTTTATACTAATTTAACATATATGAAATGTGAATAGACTCTCTATTGCATCGATTTAAAACCTACTTCACAAGTTGGAACAAGTATTTTAAAATACGTCATGGAAATGGAACTACTATAGAGCTTTTCTAATCATCTTTGAATCACCTACTTGATTATGCATTGATAAATAGAAAAGTTGTGCAAAAGATCACAAGGATCTAAGATGCTAGAAAAATATTACCTAAGCATCTAAGAAATTTACTTAACAATGTAGGGTTGACATAGCAATAGTGAACAAATTGTCATGACTCAAGACATTATTGCTTTTCCATGATTGATGTTTATTTGAATGGTTTAACCAGAAGAAGTTATTGCTGCTACTCTATATGCTAAAAATCCTTCACTTTACTTTCAAGTGTGTAGGTTTGGTGAGGGTAAATTTGTTTAGTAAATAAAATAAAATTAATCTTATTAATAAGTGAATTTAATGTGTAAAATGTTGAAATTGGTTATTATTTTGTCTAAATTGAATTAAAGAGTTAGCAAATTTGATTTTGATTATAAACAAAATTTTCATTAATGAAGAGTAAAACTGAATTGAAGTTACACAAAATAGCCTCTTATCTTAGCAGAAATTACCATTGGAAAAACAAAATTTATTCACAAATGAATAATGTCGAAATAAAATGCTTATGTAGAAAATAAGAAAATTATACAATGATAAGTATTCAAATCCACTTTGTTGTGAATATCTCTAAAATACCAAGCACTAATGAGTAAAACTAAGTGTTATTGGAGTAAGTAGACAACCAAATGTATGAGTTTTAAAAAAATTGTATAAAAAGTAGTTCTACTTATGTAGTAGAAAAAGTAAACAAGTGGGAGTATACAATATATGAAATGACTACTTCGATCTTATTACTCTATCTGATCATGATACAAATTCTAATGGCTTTACATTTACATACAGTAGGCTAGTCATCCACTATAATGCTAGAGAAAATAAGTGTTATAACTTTGAATCCATAATCTTTTGCTATAGAGTTTAAAAGGATGTCTTTCATAAACATGGCATATATATTTATAAACTTGCACGAGCAAAATCATGCATCTACAGTTACGTGTTAGTAAAAAATGAGATACATTAATGAATATGTTTCATGCATTTATGCATTTGGCTAATAACTACAAATCACATTTTAACATTATCCAATAACTAACTTTAAACTTGCCCTCAAGTTTTTACAATATCAAAGGCAAATTACATGTTACAAAAATGATTGGTCATGCATCATTTTGATAAATAGTATAATGGACTCAATGACTATGTACAATTCTTGCTTGCTTGTTGATATATACCAAAAAGGAAAAAAGACTTTATAAAGTCTTCAAAAATTAAAAAATATTAATTACTGTTACAAAATGTGAAGTCTCATGATATGTGTGGTTGCTTAGTGTAGGACTTCACAAGCCTCATGGGATTCTATAACCCTTCACTGTAAAATCTTTTGGTATTGTGTTACATTCATGATGTGGTTATAGAGTCAATTCAGGGTTATGGGGTTGTCTAGTTAAATAAATCATTTTAATGATATTTTTTGTAAGATCTTATGATATTATATATAGTTGATTATGATACCATGATTATGTGCACTAATCTTATTGGATATGTAGTAGGATGTTTGTGGCTTGCATGTTGTGAAGGTTGTGGGGAAGATTGAGTTCTAGGTAGGTATGATTCTCTATTGTGTATGATTTTGCATTATGAGTACATCATTGAAGTTATTTGGCTAATCATGTTGTGAGGTCATGATGTTTAGCATGTATGCATGTCTGTATGGTATTGAAGCTAATATGAGTTATAATGTTCGTATGGTTCCAAGGTTATGTGATGGATAGTTTATGATATTAATAGGTTTGATCGGTATTTAGATTGGATGTCTTGTAAGTATGTTTTGACATAGAGTTCCTCAATATTAGTTAGATATGGGAAATTCTTGGAAAACCTTACAAAATAAATACTAAAAATAATGATATTTGTAATAGTTTTATATAATAAAAACATAATACATTTTCTACTTTTTCCATTCTTGATTTGATACATCCTAGCTTTTTTTTTTTAATTTCTTCTTCTTTTTTCAATCTTTGCTAAATGTTAGTTAGTTTTAATGATTCTTAGGATGTTGGGGAATTGGTGCTTAGTAAGTTGTGGACATAGATGTTTAGTTTAGGTTTTGGATGACACGAGACCTTATGAGAAACATTTTAGTGCCTTGGTTTCTAAATTTTAAGTTTCATCAAGTTTTTCTGATTTCATGTGAGATTCTTTACCATTTAAGATGTTGTGCTATAGAAGGTGGGCATGGCTAGATCTCATACTCTAATACTTGTGAATGATTGATAAATTGAGAAATTAATAAGTTCTCTCTATATCTCACTGAAGTTTAACACAACCTTACATAGAGTAAAATTGGTAGAATGCTCACTCACTGCACTTTACGTGAGATAGATAGTTGATAAACATCCTCATCATAGTATGCTAATAGGAAAAAATATTAATAGAATGGAATAATCAAAGAGTGGGAGAATAGATGAAGTTGCATGAAAAAAAATAGGAAAATAGTAGCAAAACATAGAGAGAAAGAGAGAGAAAGGATAAGGCATAATAGGGATGAAATTGAAAGTGATTTACTAAAACATATATAAAATCTAATGACTAATTTTCTTTTTGTTTTTATTTATTTTCTTTTGTGCCTCAAATGTAGTACCATTTGAAATATGCTTTGTTCACTAGTCCTGAGTACCAATTTTTATTTGAATCTATTAAATAGTATGCATCACTACCTAAACTTTTGTGAGTGATAATGTGACCTTGCTAGTTTGGAGAATACTTGGAAGTCTTAGCATAGGAAAATATCATAGGAGAAGATCACCCTCTTTAATATCTCTTAGTCTAATAAGCTTGTCATAGCAATGACACATAGCTTCTTGATGATTTTAAATATTGATCATTATTTGCTTATGATTTTCTTCAAGAATTTCCAGCTTAACACCATGCATTTTATTATTCTCCTCACTTGACATCCAATTTTTTAAAGTTACTCACAGAGAAGGGACATCCAACTCCACTAATAGCATTGCTTCTAATCCATAGATGAGCATGAATGGGATTCAACTGGTTGGATTGTAGAAGGTAGTTCTTTAGACCCAAAGGATATGGGATAACTGAGTAGGCCTATTTCATTGGGATTTGTCAACCATGGTTTTGAGAAAGCAGATGAAGGACTTATTGGTTGACTTAGCTTGAACATTGAACTAGGAATAATATGGAAATGAGAATGATTAGGTAATTTGGTACTAATCATCAAATTTGACAACTACTTTACTCATGAACTAAGATCCATTATAAGTAACAATGTGGAGGGGAATACCAAAGTAGGTTATTATATGATTGAACATTAAATGATAGTAGTACTTAGATGTTGTAGATTCTAGGGGAATGGCTTTAACCCACTTGGTAAAGTATTGAGTAGCTATTAGAATGAACTAATAATCAACAAAAGATGGGGGATTGATAGAACATATAAGATCCAACCCTCATTTCTTAAAGGGTCACATGATTTTCAATGTCCTAAAATTTTGAGATGGTACATAAATAAGTGCAGCATGACATTGACATAAATCATAAATTTTAACTATCATATGTATCCCTAGACATTGTGGTCCACTAGTAATCTAATAAAATGATACAAGCTATGAGAGATCATGAACCTAAGTGGCCACCACATTTTCTAGAATTATTTTCACTTCATCACAATTTAGATAACATAGAAGAACAATTCACGTGAAAATAAAGTACAAGATACTGAGACCAATAATACAAAAATATTTAGAGCATGTACAGAGAGATAAATTTCTCTAGTTTGCAAGTATTATATAATGTCTTGGTATTGTTCATTCTCTTCTAAGTTAACAAAGCTAACATGTTGTGTATCTACGAGATTAATGAATTTATTTTGCATTAAGTGAGACAAATGGTCTTTAAGAAAAACAAGGTTTGTAAGAAGAGTAAACATAGATAGTGCGTTAACAAGCATGTCTTCCAAATGAAGGATGTGTGGGAATAAACATTCATCAAATTGAAATCAAATTTTTGGCTAATTTGAGATAAGAATAAATGTATTTAGTATTAAAAGTATATTCATTATTTACTTGGCATATAACTTGTTGAGAATCATCATGGACCGAAAGTCTTTTAATATCAAGTTGTATTGCTAAGAGTAGATCTCAATTAAGATCCTTATATTAGGCTATATTGTTTATGCATGGAAAATTAAATTTATAGGTTTGTTAAATTGGATCTATACCTTTATGATAAAGACCATAAGTCATGCTAGAACCTTGAGCTATGTGAGCATCATCAAAATACAAGTGTTAATCGAAGTTCTCTTGCATAAACATTGTAGTTGGGAGAGGAGCTATCTCTTTCTTACTTAGTTCTTTAAGAAAGTGTGGGATGGTTACTATGGGTTCCTTAGATATTGGGGATGATGTACAGAGATCTACTATAACTTAGCCTTTAATATATTGTTGAGCAAGGTAGGATTGCTCAAACTTAGTGAAAAATGTTTTCTAGTTTTCCATGTAGTTGTTATCATAAGGGTTGGTGGCGATAAATCATACGATGTTGTCTTGATAGATTATATGAACCTTTATCCCTAATAGATAGTGCCTCCATATTTTAAGAGTAAAGACAAGGTCTACATCATCTTTGGACTATTGGTAAAGCATGACTATAATGTAGTAATTAGACTTAGAAAGATAAAGATAGAAAGAAAGATTAAATTGAGAAGGACGAAGGACTAGCAGATTAGTAAGAGAATCCTTTTTTGTATCAAATACCTCTTGATAATTCAATTCCTAGTTGAAAGTTGTTGATTTCTTAAGTATATGAGGTAGGGAATGAAGTTAATTAGTAAGGATACATGTAAAACAACAGATGGATTGGAGTCTACCTTACAAAATATGCATGTCTTTAAGGTACTTAAGTGGTGGAAGGTTCATTATAGCTTTGACCTAGTTAGGATCTACCATGATACCATTAATTGAAACTAAGAATCCTAGTACTTTGCTTGTTTCTACACTGAGAATGAATTTTTTGGGATTTATATAGAGGTTATGTTCATTACATCGGACTAGGACTATGTCAAGATCAATTAGATGGTTAGTGTTAGGGTAGATTTGATAGTTAGATCATTCACATAATTGTTAATAATTTTGAACATCATGTCACTAAACATGAAAGTCATGGCTTAATGGTATGTTGCTCTAGCATTCTTGAGTTTGAAAGTTTTTTTTAATAGCAAAATATTTCCCATGGAGTCATGAATGTTATGAAACATTAGTGCTTGGAATAAAGTTGTATTTGATTATAACTTGAGAAGCCATCCTTGAAGCTACGTAAAGCATGACCTACCATTGTCTCTATAAATTAGTCTATGTTTGACAATGAAAAGTAATCTTTTAGTATTACTTTGTTATGATTGAGAAAATCAATGCATATCCTAATGGCTCCACTTTTCTTTGGCATGATTACGAGATCATCAAGAAAATTTTCCTCCATTTGTAGGACCATTTTTGCATTTTAGTGATTAGTTACTATGAGCTTAGAGAGTAGGTCTATTGTAGTAAGAATAATCATAAATCCAAGATTTAATACAACCTAACATGGAAATGAGCTAAGTGATTTTGCAACCACCAAATGTTCTAAAGCAATAAATTCTTTAAATTAAAAAAGGACTTGTAGCTCATTAGAAAACACAACAATTTAAGACAATGTTTTTACCAAACACTAGCGAATAACAAGCAAAGGGATATTACATGAAACAAATTGATTGAAATGAAATAAAACATGATAAAAGAAACACATTCAAGAACATGCCACAAAAGGGAAACAATACATAGAGTTAGATCTAGGAGAAACAACGTGTTGTGGTTGAAAGATATAAAAATGCAGAATAAAGCAAAAGATAGACGTATTAAATTATGCCCTCAAGTAGAAAATATAAAAAATGAAATTTCTAGGAAAAGAATGTAGAAGGATGTAATAGTAATCGTGCAAGATCCAAATAAGGATCAAGGACGCTTGAAGAGGAGTCATATTTGCCCATTCTCTCTCTTTGATACGTGTTCCTAATGGAGATATAGCAAAATTACTATAAATTAGAAGTTGATAAAATGTGATGGAAAGGAAAATGGAATTAGATCTATGTGTTGATCTGAATATGAGGGGTTCTTTGCATGTTAGGAGGACAACACGAACGGAATACAAATGGATCAACACGTAGAAAAAATTAAAAAGAACTCCAAGAAATAACGAATTGCATAGAGTTTTTTTTTTATCATTATTGGAAAAGTGACTATCTTGTAGAGAAAGATGATCCTTTCAAAAAGTTCTTTAAAAATGTTAATATTCCAATGTTCCTGTCAATCCCTTTCATTTAGAGGTATCCTCCTATTTATATGCCGGATCATGAAGAAATGATGCATTGGATCCCATAGAACCTTCTATAAGATTCTAGATAAGAGAAGTGACGTGTGTAGTTGAAGCATATGTCAAAAATGTAGTTGACATCAAAAAGAAGGAATGAAATTGGACAATGAAGAGCAAAATAATGTTGTACATTAGGAGGTAAAAAGCTTAAGTCAAGATTGATGCAGCAGATGACGTTAGACGTTGAGATTGAATATTGAAGATAAGCATCCCAAAAATGACGCTACAGGTGATATGAGACAATTTTTTATAGACTTTAAAGATAAAGTCCAAAAACCATGTTGTTAATGATGCAAGATGTCAAATCTGGCATGCTAAAGATAGCTTAAGCTAGAAAAGTCATGAAATGTACCTAAAACTTTAATTGATGAAAAAATAGCTATAGTGGGTATAACATTATCCCCTCTTGATAAATACTACTAAAAAGCTAAAAGAGAATCCATCAAGAAAATATGTAAGCTCGTACATACCCACAAGAGAATTTCAATAAAGTGGGAAAGCAAAGAGAAAATTCTAGGATATCACCAATACACCTATGGTGGAGTGTTACACCATAGAAGTGGGGTGTGGCTAGATCCTAGAAAGTACATAAAAATGGTAATAAAGCACTCCCTAACCCACTCAATGCTCTCAATCACACCCTCACTAGAGTAAAGTTGAGACACTCATTTGGCCTCACTAATGTAGAGCATGAAAAGAAATGGATAGAGAAATATAGGAAGATGGATGAAAATGAAAACAAAAAATAATAAAATAAGGAGAAAAACATGCTAGGAACATCACCGATACATAAATGGTGGAATGTTGTGTTGTAGAAGTAGGACACTACTAGATCCCTAAAACCAACCTCTTCCTTATTTCACTGCTATAGATATTCACACTGATTACTTCATTTTGCACTTAACTCTTCCTAATTGCATTAGGGTAGAGAGTCTTGTTTGGACTTACTAATGTTGATTATAGAGAGAAATGGAAATAGATGAGGAGAGGAAATAAGAGGAAAAAGAAAGGAATGTAGTACATGAGAGTAGAAATTATAGTATGAAAATATAGAAAGCAAAAAAGAAAGAATGCCTATACAAGATATCTTCTATACACATATCATGATGACAATGCTATACACATATCATGATGACAATGCTATGTTATAGAAGTGGAACATGGCTAAATCCTATACACTTTATGGCTAAAAATAATGCTATATATATATTATTGAAGGAACCCCTCCTTATCTCACTCAATAATACACTCAATCATACCCTAACATGAAGAAATGAGATATGTAGTCACTTAAAATTCTCATTAATTATGTTGTTCACATAGAGTAGAAAAAGATAGATACCTTAGGGAAATATGAAGAAAATAGCTAATGAAATAGTAGAATATAAGATAGAGAGGGGGATAGTAAGCAAACTAGTGAAAAATAAAATAGGTTTTAGAAAAAAAACATGTTATCCCAATATAGTACATATCTCATTGTAGTATAAATGAGTTGATAAAAAGTGAACTACCACTAGGAGAACACATGTCTAGTCTCAAATAGTTAATGGGTTTAATGTTGTGAGTTGGTTACATGTAATATTCCTTTAAGAAGCTTCTATTGATAGGATCTAGAAGTTAATGCCCTTCCAAACTAGATAGAATATAGATACCATTTTGTAGAGATTGAACTACCAAAAAATAATCCTTCAATAGGGGGAGAAGTTTGTATCTCTAGAGTTTAGAAAATGGTAGAGGACTAGTTCACCTTTAAGAATCTATTTGATTCTAACATGTCTAGAGTAGTGACATTGAATATCCACTTGATAGTCATGTAGATGTTGAAGAGCATCTTTTCATTGTTCTTGAAAAGAATCCATCTGAACACACCACATATGGTTGTTGTCTTGATTTGAACACTAGTCATGGAGAGTAATGCAGAGAGATGAAATACGAAGCTTAACTAGTAAGGGTTCCTTAGAACCATAAGTTAAAAAACATGAGGTACAACTAATGACTATATGAAAAGTGGTATGATAGATTCATAGAGCACGAAATATATGTATGTGCGAATTACGTTGGGTTTTATTGAACATAGTGCAGAGGATATAAATGAGAGTTTTATTAGTGGATTTAGCTTGATCATTAGATTGAGGGTAATAAGATGACAATAATGATCGGATGATGTGATACATAGAGGAGAAATCAACTATCTATTTACTTTTGAACTGAGGTCCATTATCAACTACAATTTGGAGAGGTACATTAAACTAGGTTATTATGTGGTCAAGAATAAAATGATAAATGAAGTGGAACTTGGTGGAATGTGAAAGAATGGCTTTTACCAACTTAGTAAAACGTTTCATAGAAGTTACAATAAATTGGTGCCTAGGAGATGAAGGAAAACTAATAACACCAATAAGATCTAAATCCCATTTTTGAAAGGGCCAAGTAATTTGAGACATATTAAGCACTTATGAAGAAAGAAAAGTTATGCATGCATTTGGCAGGTATTACATGTCTTGACTAGATTTTAAGCATCTTTAGCTAAGGTTGATTACTGATAGCCTAAAAAAAATAATATGAGTTATCAATGAACATAAGTCTAAGTGTCCACCACAAACTCCTAAGTGAAACTAGTTAAGGCTACTTTATATTTTGTTGGACTAAGACAATGTAGAAGAATACTTGTAGAAGAAACTTGATATAAAATATTGGGATTCACTAATAAAAAGTGTTAACTATGTTTACGTAAATCATCCTTATGAGTATGTGTAAGATGACTAAGAGTTTTCCAATAGTGAGGTAGTAACAAAGATCAATGTAATGCTGACTTCCATCATTTATGTTGATAGCACTAATCAAGATATTGGAAGGTTGTGTAATGGGTGTTAAGAAAACAAATTATACAAGTTGATCTCACATGGCTAAAGGATCACCATGGATTGCAAATATTGCCAAGGCATGAGGTAGCATGTTTTTAGATTATAGAATGTGGCTTAAGGTATGAGGAGAGAAGTAGATGATAAGTTCCTTAATCGTTTCTAGATAAGAAACTAAGTGAGGAACCTTATAGTCATATTCACCATTACCTTAATTTATGATGAGTTGAGAGTCACCATAAATAGTAATAGTCTTGACTTGATTTTATAAGGCTAGCAAGAGACCTCATATCAAAGCCTCATATTTAGCTATGTTGTTAGTGCATGAGAAATCAAGCTTGTAAGCCCTGTAAAGGACTTGTTTAGTAAAAAGAATAAGCACATAAGCTGCACTAGATCCAAAGAAAGTATGTGCTCAATAGAAATAAAGAAAAACATCTAAACTCTGAGCATCACTATGCAAGTTGTGAACAATATTAGTTGACTTAGAAGAAGAGATAAGATAAGCTATAGCTTGAACTTTGATAGAATGTTGGGATAGAAAATAAAGATCAAAATTAATAAGAAAAGTCTTCCAATAAGCTAAAGATGATTATAAGTAGGATTATTAGTAATGATTTTAAGAATGTTATCTTTGTAGATAACAAATACCTTAGCATTAACAAGGTAATATGTCCACTTCTTTAGAGCGAAGAAAAGACTTAAACAAGATTTCTTAATATTAAAGTATCTAGTTGTACAATTTGAGAAAAGGTGAGATATGTAATATTGGGGGAGGTTAACTCCACCTTCTTGCCTTTGAATGATTAGATTTAGATCAAATTTTTGAGGATATCAAACAAGAAGAGTAGTCAAAGATTCTTTAATAGAATCAAAGGCTTTTTGACACTTCTTATTCTAAATGAGAGAGGTAGATTTTCTAGTAAGTAAGTTAAGGGATGATGAAGATTAGTGAGATTGAAAATGAAGCAACAAATTCATTGAAGATGACCTTGTAAAATACACATATCTTGAGTATTTCTAGGAGGTGAGAGATCTAAGATAGCTTTAACTTTATTAGGGTTATATGCTATACCATCATGCAATACAAGATAACCTAACATCTTGCCTGTAAGAATCCTAAACATGCATTTCTTGGAATTAAGATGTAGGTTAAACTTGTCATAGCGAGTTAAAACTTTGTCTAACTCAGAAGCACGATCAATTACTAGGGTAGATTTGATGGTTAAATTATTAACATAATTGTTAACTATTCTAAACATCATGTCATTAAAGATATAAGTCATAGCTCATTGATAAGAAGCTTCAACATTTTTGAGTCCAAAGGGAATTTTAGTGTAGCAAGTATTTTTCAAGGAGTCATGAAATTAGTATATTGTTAGTGTTATAGATTTATCTAGATTTTATTATAACTAGAAAACTCATCCATAAAGGATAAAAGAGTTTGGCTAGCTATAGAGTCTATAAGTTGATCAATGTTTTGCAAAATAAAAAAATCATCCTTATTGAGGTCTCAAAATTTAATGAATATATGAATGACACCATTTTTCTTGGAAAGTACAACCATGTTAGAAACCTAATAAAAATAGTTAATGGGATGAATGAATCCAACATTATAGAGTTTAATAATCTCTTCTTTTATATTAAGAGTTATAGTTGGCCGAATTTCTTAAACCTTCTATTTGTTAGGTTTGGAGTCTTCTTTTAAGATGATATTATGTTATACTAGCCTTAGGTCTAAACTAGACATATCATTATATCCCTAAGCAAAAGCAACCAAATGTTTTTACAAAGTTGATAAGATGGCCTCTTGAAGGTTTTGGGAGAGAACAACACCAAGTCAATTAAAAAATCATGTGTTAAAAGAGACTCTCAATCAAGGAAAGAGAGATTTAAATAAGAAAGTAATTCATCCTCTATAATGTCTAAAGAGAATATAAGGGAAGCTAAACTTAATTTTAAATCAATGAAAGAGAGATCTAGAGTTTTACATACCTAGCTTATAGGATGACCCAAGATTATAGGATGAACTAGAGAGTTTGTGTAAGCAACCATGTTCCCTTGGACTAGAATCAAAAAAGTATACTAGATTTAGAAGCTTGGGAAAAAATGATGTGAGACATCTAAATGAATAACATCAAAATATTGCATGGATCAAAACTTCTTAGGGTACATGTCATTTTTGAACTATATGAGCTATGAAAAAAATTTCAACATCAAAGCTTTCATTTGCATTTAAGAATTTTGGCAATCAATATGAGAGTAGAACAAAAATATATAGTAACACTAAGCAACAAGCAAACAATAGTAAGTAGTAGCAACAACAAGCAGGAATCTAGGGATAGGACTAGTGGTAATAGGGAACTACCTCAACCCTACTCATTCCCTCCTAGAGCTTAAATGTGATTCATCTAAAACCTAGTTACGAATTTTTTTTATAGAGTTTAGTGTTGTTCCTCTAGCTTTTTGAAATGGTTAATTTTAGTTTTTAAGATTTTGGAATAGATTTCATTAGCAATTGTAGTGCTAGATTTGGATTTAGTAATAATTTATAGTTTATAAGAATTTTAAAGCTTATTTTTAAGCTTTTGATTTTATTTTGTTGCTAGGATGGAGAACCTCATGAGGTTAACCTCAATTTTTGAAGATTTTCAGAGATTTCATAGATTTGTAACTAGAAATTTCATACACATGTTTGTTTATTTTAATTAATTAGTCCTATATAGTTAACACATTAGTTATCGAAATTTTTAGTAGATTTGTAACTTGAATGTGAGAAGAAAATGAAATTTTACATCATTGTTTTAGAGAATAGTGAACAATCACGTTAGGTTAAACAAATTTATAATTTTAAACTTGTTTTAATAAAATATAATTAATTTTTTGAATTTAGTAGGTAGAAATATATAGATATTAATGTTCTCATGGTAAAATTCACAAGTTTTCTTGTGAAGTTTGATAAAACATGGTTTTAGGAATTTTTGCTCAAAGAAGATAATGTGAAGGATTCAATATGCTGCATCGATAAAAGTCTAAGTGTTAACAATGAGGTTCTTTTTATGAAAAATGATGTATAATGTTAGAATGGTTTTGATTCAAAGCATCATAATTTTGTAGTTATACTTCTACGCATCACATTAAAGTTAAGAAAGTTTCAATGCAAATTTTAACAAGAAGTTATTGATGTTTTGATGTGCAATGTCAAAATTAAAGCTATTCTTCTTATCAAACTTGTTAATGTGAAAACTTGTGTTTTGATGTTGATGAGTGGTGAGGTACCCCTACACTCAACCATATGAATACGAGCATTACACGCGTGATCCGGTCGAACTCCACAGATAGACTAGTTGTGGCATCTAGACAGTTAGCCTTAGGTTTCAGTTCACTGTCTTTCCACCTGGACTTTTATTAGCTTTTTCATGTATGGTTTAGTCCAGAGTGAGGTGTATGATGTGTTTCTAATCCTAATGCTACTCCTAAAAGCAATGGGAAATGATAATATTAACTAAACTAAGAGAGAAGGGTGAGAAGGAATCTAGCTAGCCTAAGTGCGATGAGCATCCATTCCTTGATTATCCGTACACATCTTGGACTTCGTGCACGACTACCACTGGGATTACCAAGTGCAGATCCTAGGTACACTATTGGGTTACAAAGTAGTCACACTTAAATGCTCATAATCAAGTCGTACTCATTCTGCATTTAACATGAGTTTAAGGGTGAGAGAGATTAATTAGGAAAGCAGTAAATAACAAGTAAATAAATAGTTAATCTAAGTGAATGCTGCAATGATGAAGTAATCTCGATCTTTATTGCCGATCATGTGCGTGTCCAAGTATGTCACACTTGAATAAAGGATGCCGTACAATTACACTCACCACACTGTGAGCATACATTGGGAGGAAAAGGGTTGAGAGAGAAATTAAAACACTTAAACTAAAACTAACTTACTAACTAATTAATCATGTCTAACTGATCTATCTACCTATTATTTATAGATGAGGAGATAGGCTGCAATATCGCGTATGCGATATCGTGGTTGCCCAAATGATGACTCATCATACCCCCACGACTGAATGAAAACTCGTCCTCGAGTTACAGTGATTACATAGTGGATAGGTATGGGATTATTGGATGGTGAAAATGGGGTTATGCCATAGTGTGGAATGAAAAAAAAATTGAGTCACAACACAAAGAATGTTCTACAACTACAAAATTGTTGGAACTCATGTAGTTCCTGGTGGCGATGGCTCCCCCATTGGTGCTTTCCCTTTGTCTTGTGCTCCAGGTTTTCAGACTTGATGGTGTTGGAGTATGGCCTAGAGCTTCTCCTCTTCAGTTTGAGGTTCCTGTGCCATCCATGCTGATGTTCTGATATTTGATGGAGTTGCCACTTTCCACATATAGGGTAGTTGTGGGAACATTTGATTGGCCTTGACATACCAAGCCGCGAATACCCGTTGTTCCTCTTCATAGGCTCTAGCTTTATCTTTGTATTCTTGGAAATATGCAAGCCGTCGAGCCAAATCTACTACAACACCTTTTTGGCCTTGGTAGCTTGCCTTCACCACCTCAAGTTCAGAATTTGCGATCTCTAATTTTTCCAATAACTTCTTACATTCTGCAAATTATGCTTCGTATTTGACATAGGTGGAAGCTACCTGTTGCTCGAGCTCTATTCTTTGGCACCCTGCTGTTAACATGGCAAGGTTGGCACTCCGCAAGTTTGCCAACTCCATGTATTCTATCAGATCCTGAATCTGCAGGTCCTGGTTTTTAACTTCCACTTGGTGGGCAAAGGCATATGTGTCCAATATGGCCCACTAGTCAGTGTGTTGAGCACTGATAGCATTGATGTGGGCCTTGGCCATATGGATCTCCTTCTCAAGGATCTGTTTGTACATCCCCACCTGATCTTAGAAGTGCTCCTTTAGCTTTTCATGATGTTTAGCCTCATTTTGCCACACACTTATTTCAATAGCGGTCTTTTGATGGATTGCGCGTAGCTCCTCCATTGAGAGGATTCAGTTCTCCTTGGCTAAATGAATTATGTCTTGGTTGACCTGGATGAATTGTTCTCACAATTGATGAAAATGTTCTTTGAGAACATTATTTTACTTTTCCATAGAGGTCAACCGAAGGTTATCGACAAAAAGCTATTTATTTTCCTCCTGTAAGGCATTGAGTGCTTTGAGATGTGCATGAGTTTGTGCCTATGCTGCAGAGGCATCCCAAACAACCTTCTCTTTTTCTTCAGCCACCTTTTTATTCTCCGTTAGTAGCTTAGTTAGTTGCTCAGTTCTAAAATTATCTAGCTTGTTTGTCGGAACAAATTGCAAAGGGTTCCACTATGTTGCTTGTAGGGCCACAAGTTGCTCTTGTGATTTCTATAGCTCTGCTTCAGCATGCTTGACCCTCACTTCTGTTAAGACCAGCTTCCCTTTCATGGAAATGAGGTATGACTAAATTGCCGTAACATCCTGAGGGATGTCAAATAGGGACATCATAACTTGTCCTATTTGTAGAAATTGATCAAGTGCATCCTCATGTTCCATAGGAGTCATTGAGGTTCCAGCCAAAGTTTGAGCATCCCGTGCTCCTGTGAGATCTGCTGGTGGCACAGCAGGTACATTGAACAATTCTTTGATGTGGTCTATGACCACTTCTGCAACTTTCACGACATCCTGGTGTTGCATGACCACCACAGTGGCCCCTTTAGTAGTTTCTAATTGCACCTGGAAAGATGCCACATTTCTTGAGATCTGTTATGATCAACTACTTTCCCCTCCTCCTATATGAATAGAAATATCACCCCTTATGTGATCTAAAGAAACTATGGACCATATGACATCATCAATGACATGGAAGAGATTTGCATCATCACGACTTCCCCAACTGACTATCTCAGTGATGGGCCTGATATGGCTCATTAATGGTCTATAGTCTTGCGGCGGTGGCAGTCGATCCTAGCCTATGCTAGGCCCTACTTCCTATTGTTGGCTAGGTCCTATACTCGAAGGTTTGATGGGTCCTGCAAGTTGAGTTGCAGTTGGTCCAGCCATCTGTTCTTCTTCTTCTTTTGGCCCCAGCGTCTCACCAGTGATCTTCCTTACGGCTGGTGGCTTTAACAGTTCAACATATGAAGCATTTTGGGCTTTTTGAAGGACATCATTAGTGTACCCTTGGATACTAGCACGCCGGTAAAGCTTTCTGAGAAGACAAGGGAAGGGCAACGCCATCTTCCCTGTCTTTTGTTCCTTGTATCGTCTCAGGATCTCCGTTAAATATAGATGAGGCAAGTTAGCATTAACCTTCCTCATTAGCACTACACATCCTCTAGCTACATACATTGATATTCTTTTTAAGCCCTTCGTGGGGAAGAGGTGATAAGTTCAAATTTTGAAGTAGATCCTCTCCTCCATCGTCAACTCACCAAATGTCTTATCTCTACCATATGGCCTTTCCAACCAATCCAGTCGCACATCAGGGTCTGAACGGGTGGATAATTGAGCAACTTTTGGCCCTGTATTCGGAAGGTTTAATACTTTCGAAATGGCTTGTGTAGAGAAATCAATTGACACACCACAAATATTGACAGTGGTGCCTTTCTCCCTATTGTGCCAAAATTGGTACGTCTCCCCTAGGGACTAGGCATCGCTTTCAGCGAGGATAGGCCATAAGGGAGATCCTTTGAGGTGATCCCTAATAGCCTCAGGAGAAAACTTAGCAAAAGATTCAAATTTTAATTCCACAATCACCACAGTGAATGTGGACTTTTCGTGGATGGCCTGAATACAATCTTGGGGCAACGTGAGATGTTGTCCCTGTTCAGGCGCTGCAACAGCTCCTTCTTCTGCTTGCCCGAACTGTATGGTAGGAGGATCTTCTTGATGAATATTGAACAATTATTCCTCCTGTTCTGCATGTTGTCTGGCAAGGACTTGTCTTCCACCTCTCCTAGGTCGTTTGCTTCCACCTTGAGTAGGACCTTCCTGTTTTCCACGTTTCGGGGCCATCTACAATCACACGGGGCCAAGCGTTAGTAAGGTTGTTTTTGAAGTTAAGTTATACCTTACTGCTTGCCTTACTTGATTAATTTATTTTATCTTCATGTGATATTGCCTGAAAGATTGTAATAATGAGTCCGTTTTACTTAGGTGGTTTCCAATTTTAATTTCCCGGTGTACCTAAAGGATTAAATGATTTTTTGGCACATTTCATTCTTAATTTACAACTAATTACCCTTAATAATGTCCTTTGATGATAAATTTCAAAAAAGTTAGATGCTATTCGGTAGGTGTCCCTCCCCCATGACTAAATTGAACACTTTAGGTTCAGGTAGGTTTAGACAAAATTAAAATTGGAGTACCAACAAGTGAGATGTAGGTAGAAAAGCAAGGGTGTCACATTTGCAAGTCGTAGAGAAAAATTTGAAAAACTCCCCCGCGTGAATGGTGAGAAATGATGCTAAGTGTTGTGGGGGGGGGGTGTTGCCTATTTATAGGTTTGGGGGACGCGATATTACGTACAATACATCGCGTACGCGATATCGCATATGCGATATCACTGCCCTAGTGACATTGGACACAACAAGAAAATACCAAAATTTTCAAAGATTTTTTTGAAATCAACAATGTAAGTTAGGAAATTGGGTTATTATGAAGGGGTTCTAAGGTAATTAGATGGTTTTGAAGGCACAAATAATGATCTGTGGTTTTTATCAATAAGGACCTTGGGTGGTAGAAAAAAAGGGTATGTGATGGTACATAGGAACATTGATTTGGAGGGATAATAATAATAGGGAAAGAATGTTATGAAAAATAGGCTGAGGATAAGAAATGGTGGGTGTGAGCTATGTCATAAATGAGAATTACAAAAGATTACACAAGTGGATCCTTCCCAAAGTAGGTTTCAACCTATAATACCCTTGTGTAACCACTTAAAAGTGTCCGTAGGCACTAGAAGGGTTAAATGTAATCCACAATGATTCCACAAAATACACACATGTAAATATCACCAGAATGAAGTAAGAATTCTATGCTATAGGAGGCACGAGCAACAATTACATGGACAATGAGATGAGACGGGGTATAGCAGGGATTGTAGAGATTGGGACATGAGGTAATTGACCTAGGGCACAATGAATTCTGCGTGTAAAGCATGATTAATGTGTCATTAACCCATCGTTCCAGGATCAGGACCAAGTCCATTCCTTTGATCAGTGACACCACATTGTTTCATCCCATGATGAGCAACTATGAGAGTACCAGAACAACAAGGCGTACGATCACTTGACATTTTGTTCAAGGGAGGAGTGATTTTTGTTTTGTGGCACTTCCTTTGTTTGTTTTTTTTTGAATACTGAATCTAGAGAAGCTGCTAACCTTTAGGCATGGGTGCATGTCTTTCCAATGGGACCCCCTAAAACAACATTGGATTTTTGAGTGCCCTTTTGATTACTCTTACTTCCATTTTTCATTACATCTACAAGGATCTTAGTACAACCACGTTGCATGATAACTCCCACAGACATCACCAAAGAGAATCTGCAAGTCCCCTTGATGTCACACCCTAATGATTCCCTCTTGGTCCACCCTTCTTCATTCTGGGTACAATGAACACAAGATTATTTTTAAGTTTTTTAAAATGTCAAGAATATCATTGTACCCTTGAACAGAACCTCTAATTTGTAGAATGGATGAGTGGATGTAATGGGCTCACTGTCTACATAATTGATCATTCGAGACTTGATAACATAGAACACACCTCAACCAACGATCCACATGAGTGTTTTATTCATAGATGAGATTACTTACAAAAGCGTAAAAAGAAATAAAAAGACAAAACAAGAAAGTGAAAAATGAAAAACCAAAAAAAAAGTTGTAAAATGAAAGAAAACAAAAAGTGGTTATTAATCCTGCTTGTTACTAGAATGGGGGATATCCCTCATAACTAAATAGTTGAGCATGGCGAGGATTAATACATAAAGGATGAGGATCCTTGCATGTTGGAAATATTAGGACCCGGTCATACTTACCCCATTGGGGTTCACACACTTGATTATAGTAAGCATAGTGGGGAAATTTGTAATATGTGGTTCTTGGGTAAAGACTTGACCCACTATGATGTTTGTGACTGTTAGATGGTATGCAAGGATTGGGATCTCACCTTCCATGACTGTGTTCATTGGGCCATATGGTTGTTGGAGTGTTGATTGGTGGCCTTGATGAAGTAACATGAGGCGTTGGGTTTGAAGATAAGGGTGCATCACAGTGTGGGACTTGTGTTAAGTTGGAGGGTGCAGTGGCCTTGGAATTGTGTTGTCCCTTATTATGATCATGTTTAAAGAAGGGACGCCTTTGATGTTGTTGAGGTCTCTCACTGTTGTTGGTAGTAGCAGCACAAGTAACATTCGTGGGTTGTTGCTGTGGTGTAGACACCTTGGGAATAGTTGGTGGCGATGTAGAAGGAGGGAAAGGATGAGAATGTTGAAATTGAGGAAAAGTGTAGGATACACAAGATGGCGGTTGTGTTGAAGGCATGGGCTGATAGTATTGAGGAGAATGGTAATGTGGTGAGATAAAGTATGTTGACCCAATTGGAGAAACATGATGTTGAACAAGATAAGTGTTTGGGTTTGGATGATATGAAGGGTCTGTCCAGTCTAAGGGTGGCTTCCCCCATGACTGGGATTGTTGCCACAGTGATCAAACACAGTAACTCTGTATGAACTCTGGGTGTAGCATGTTTCCCCAATGCTCATATAGATGTAACAAGATTGGGCACTAGCCCTTGGGGTGATCGTACAGGCAAATATTGCATTCATACGTATGATTGGTAGTTGAGCTCATGTGTTCTTCATCCCTTCTTCCTGATTGCCTAGTGTTTTGTCCTACTTCTTGGGTTGTTAAAACTCTATCTCCAATAATATCAATATATTCTCCACCCTTTTTATATGTCCATTCCAACATCTTATTGATCTTTACCTCANTTTAACAGTGCATAATATCTTTCTAAGGCCATGTCCAAGGGTTCATGTTTTGTTTATTTCCACTCTTGGATTTGTTTCCTCAAGGTTGACACTCTTGTGTAGGTTTGATATCTTTCATTAAAGAGTTCTACCATTGTTGGCCAATGTCGTATTGAATTTTGTTTTAATGATCTATACCATACTTTTGCTTGGCCAACGAGTGTCATAGGAAAGAGCTTAAGTTTTTCCCAACCATTGTCAATGTTGTTCCACGTACGAGCATCATAGAAGGCTTGTAAATGTTGATGCGGATCTAAGTCATAGCCTCCAGAAAAATTGGGAAAGTTGTTTAAATTGAGCCTGGGCAGGTAACTCTCTTTATGATGCCTGCAGGAGATTTGAACAGCCTTGTGTATTTGCGTTAAGCTTGTAGTGACCAGTGGGGGTTCATCGTCATCTCATAAGTTATGCTTTCATGTGTTGAGATGACGTTACTGTTGTTTATGTTCANGTAGTGGCCAGTGGGGGTTCATCGTCATCTCATAAGTTATGCTTTCATGTGTTGAGATGACGTTACTGTTGTTTATGTTCGTAAGAAATCCCCACCTCAGGCTGCATACTCCAATCTTCATTGTCATATAGTTCGTTGGTCCTCCAATGAACTTCCTCACTAAGTGTGGAATTATTATAGTCTTGTAGGAGAGGCATGGTTGTGAGATTGTGTGTGAATTTATATGTGACTTTTTATAATTATTATTTTTGTAAAGGATATATCATTAAGTCCTGTACACTGACCTTGTATGATATAACTAATCTAGATAACTAGCACCGTCCTTGGCAACGGTTCCAATGATGAGTGACGAGGTACCCCTACACTCAACCATACGAATACGAGTGTTACACGTGCGATCCTGTCGAACTCCGTAGACGGACTAGTTGTGGCATCTAGACAGTTAGCCTTAGGTTGCAGTTCGTTGTCTTCCCACTTGGACTAGTATTAGCTTTGTCACGTATGGTTTAGTCCAAAGTGAGGTGTATGATGTGTTTCTAATCCTAATGCTACTCCTGAAAGCAATGGGAAATGATAATATTAACTAAACTAAGAGAGAAGGGTGAGAAGGAATCTAGCTAGCCTAAGTGCGATGAGCATCCATTCCTTGATTATCCGTACACATCTTGGACTTCATGCATGACTACCACTGGGATTACCAAGTGCAGATCCTAGGTACGCTATTGGGTTACCAGGTAGTCACACTTAAATACTCGTAATCAAGTTGTACTCATTCAGTGTTTAACATGAGTTTAAGGGTGAGAGAGATTAATTAGGAAAGCAGTAAATAACAAGTAAATAAATAATTAATCTAAGTGAATGCTGCAATGATGAAGTAATCTCAATCTTTATTGGTGGTCATGTGCATGTCCAAGTACGTCACACTCGAATAAAGGATGTCGTACAATTACATTCACCACATTGCGGGCATAAAATGGGAGGAAAAGGGTTGAGAGAAAGAAATTAAAACACTTAAAGTAAAACTANAGGGTTGAGAGAAAGAAATTAAAACACTTAAAGTAAAACTGACTTACTAACTGATTAATAATGTCTAACTAATCTGTCTACCTCTTATTTGTAGATGAGGAGACATGCTGCAATATCATGTATGTGATATTGCGGTTGGACTGCGATATCGCGGTCGCCCAAATGATGACTCATCAGATGCTCTGTGATTTTTAACTTATCCTCCATTAGGATACAACAAAACTCTGGCTCTTGGTTATTAAGCATATGTTCTTTCAGATAGTAGATGAAAGAAGCATATTAGAGAATAAGTGAAGAAAGCCAGGATCCACCAAGAGTAGGACTCTTTCTGATGCTACTTCATTGATGCCACAGAAGCTATGGGCTCATTCAAAAACTATAGAATTTATAAAATTCTAGATTAGTCACCTCCACGTGGTGATCTGGATGGACCTCGAAGAAGAGGTTATGTTATGAGCTTTAGAGGAAATTCTATTAGGATTCTTAATAGAGCTCATGGACATCATTTTTGAGAAGAGGTTTGAAAGTGAAGAGCTATCTAATGATGTCCTAGTGTATGTGATATGCTTAGAAAAGCTATAAGAGAAGGGAATTTTGACAATTTAGTGTTGATAGCACATTAATCTTGGAGACTCAAACTTTGAAAGTCATGTTTAATCCTCTAGGTTCTTAAATTTTTATAAAGAGATATGTCAAAGGTTTTAGAAGTTAGGAAAGATTTTAAGTTAACTTTATTTTTATTAAAACTAAATTTGATATGGTTGCATAGGTTTGTTGATTTAGATGTACAAAGTCTTGATCACTTAGAATTTTTACAGAATCTATTATGAGATATTTCTTAGCATCAAAACTAGAGACCTTAGGTGATGTTCCAATTTAATGCTTAGTATAAGGGATTGAGACCTTATAGATTTTGAAGTAAGTATGATAACTAAGGATGGCTTTACCCTTTATGGGATGAAACCTATGGAGAGACTATATAGGCACCAAAGAAATCTAAGATCATCTCGAGGCCTAAAATTAAGTGTAATTTTATGTTTATTTTCTATTACTAGAAAGGTTAGATGGAAAATCATACCCATAGTTGAATATGCTTATTTGCAACTCAAATAAGTGTTGATGACATAAAATTTATTGATGTCATAGGGGTAGCAAAGGATTTTGAATTTAGATCTACAAATGAAGCACAAAGTGCTCAATAGTGGCTGTTCAAAGATGAAGGCATCAAATATTTTAATAAGTTTGAGAAAGAAGGAATTTTATGTGCTTTAGGATTAAAGAATCCCTATCCTAGTGTGGTAGAATATGTAGGTTTAATAAAAAACTACTTAGCAAAGAAAGCTATTTTTGTGATTCATGTAGACTGGAAGTAAGATATCATCACTTAGGATCCAATTACACTAAAGTATTAGTTAAGCTTCCAAAAAAATGAGAATAAAGATTGATAGCTCAGAACTAGATTCAATGGAGCTATTAGTCATGGAGTAATGGGTCAAGTTAGAGAAAAAATATGTCATTAATGTATACAATGGGACCAATGAAGATTTGAAGAATTAATTTCCTTATTAGTTGAGAGGTTATTTTGTAATAAGATCAGTTAGAAATGGAAGCTAGCCCATAGGTGATTGTATAGATTGTATGGAGCTATGTTCCAAGGAAAGGAAACTAACTAGGCTTTAGTAATTTATCAAGGGATGGTAAAAAATAAAGAAACTACCCAAAAAGGACAAGAAATGAAAGAAAAAGATAGTGAGTAAAAGGACCAATTTTGGATTCTAATATGGGTTAATAAAAGTAGTGGTAACTTTGTTTGTCAGAGGAAGGGAGAAGTAAGTAGATGTTGCTTTAGAGATGAAGTTCAAGCCTCTACTGTGTTAATACTTAGGGAATATGATGTCTACATACAACATTGGTGGAGGTGGTTCTTCGACATCAACATTAAGGACCAAAGAAGAAGTGCATTCATCAATGTTTCAAAGAATTGAAAAATCATAAAAGAAAATAAGCAAAGATGCACAAGCAAGGAAGGAGGGAATTTTAGAGAGCATTTTTAGAACTTCAAAAAATAGGAAACCTCTTTCACAGGAAGAAGAAATTTCCTCAAAGACTCCTGAAATAAAAATCTCCTAGGAGAAGATAAAATAGAAATAAGTTAATGTTTTAGTTAATAAACAATAATATGAGAGGTGAATAAGATATATCTAACAAGCACTAGTAGATGTCCATCACTTAAAATGAAAAAACTATTAGATGTTTTAAAGCTCATGCATCCAATGTTACTATATTAGCGATGAACTTTTTAGTAGTTAAGTAAAAAGGACAAGAGGAAGCTTTCTTCTTAGGAATGAATATATCAAGTTCTTCAAAGCCTAAGTCAATAAGCTCAATATCTAAGGTAGGCTCATCATTTAGGTCTATCAAGTCTTTGGTATTGATAGAGTCCTTAAGAGGATAGATAATTGTATATTTTTTTATAATTTTAATTTTGATATTAGCTAGTTTGTTACTAAGCTAATAGGGTCTAGCTTCATAATCTAGGTGAGAGACACTTGAAATCTGCATATCAACTAAGATAATTATCTTGCTATTATAAAAATGAAAGTAAATCTCCTTATGTATATGAGATGATATTGCATGATGCTAAGCTAGCCATTGACGTCTTAGCAGTCCATTAACACTAGGACATTCTTGTATAATCCTAAAGAAAGCTTCAAACCATAGAGAATTATCTACGATGAACGATATCCTAATGGAACGTATAACTTCCACTTGCATACTATTAAAGGAAACAAGATTGGTACAAGTTTCATTAAAGGTTACCTAATCATGGAGACTAAAATGCTTGATAATAGTCCATGTGATCATGTTAGATCTAGTGCCATCATTAATATGTATAAGTAGGATTGAAGCACTTGGTGATACTTTAATAGTAATGAAGAGTGGTCATTAATAGATATCTCTTATCTTTAAATTAGTCTCAATATTTGCATCACAAAAGTTTAGACTGTTTGATCCATAATAAGGGACTTGAAAAAAGGATGATATATCCTCTATCTAAGTTGGAATGTCACTTGGGATCATAATTCTCAGAAGAACATCATATAAAGTAGCCCAATGTTTTTAAGTGTTGCTATGAGGTCATACGAGGATAAGTCAATTCCTTTTGAATGAACAATAGTTGTCATCTACTATAAGAGCTTATTATTTGTTGATTGAGATGATCATGGAGTAGGTGTTACTGTGATTAGTTGTATAGGATTGAATGAAGATGGAAAGTTACTTGAAGGGATAGATTCCTAATGTTACTAAAAAAACATCTTCTTTGATGTTTTAAAAGGTTAGTTCTATATATTAGTAACTTTCTCCTTCTATTTGCTTGATTGTGACTCATTGGTTTTCTAGCTATGGCTAAGAATTCTTACTCTAGGTGATGGAAAAATGTGACTAGATGCTCAAGATATAATGGATGAAGGGGTATTTTGGGCTTCAACTTGATATGAAATGAGATGAGAATAGGAAGGATCACTAGGTTGAGTAGTGATAGTAGAGTAATGGGAGTGGATAGTGGTATGAGACATAGCTAGACTTTGGTTAGTTAGAATAGTATGGATGCGATAAGAAGATGAAGAAGAGTGATTTGACTTTGATGAAGCAGAGTCATAAAATCAATGAATTACATAAGGCTTTTGAGTTTATGATGAAAACTATTGATAATTCTTGTAATTAGACCAACAGATAACATAAGGCTTCCTAGGTGGATGTTGTGGTAAGGATCATCTTAATCTGGAATCTAATACAACCTAACACAAAATTGAGTGAGACAATATCATGACCACCTAATGGTCCAAGAAGAACTAATCTTTCAACTAATTTTTCTTAAATTGAAAAGGGAATTGGAAATCATTGGAAAAATTCAATAATATGAGCCAAACATTTTCACTAAATGTTAGTATATTACAAGCAGAAAAGAACAATACACATGTATGGACCAGCCAATAGAAAATGAGCAAAGATGATCTCTAGATTTAGATAAAATAAAGTGTAGAATGTGGCTAGCAAGAAATTACAATTGAAAATATAGTGTAAAATAAAATATATTTAATTTGTTTAAGTGTTTAATTCAAGAAGAAAACATGAAAAATAGAAAATAGATTTGCAGTAGATTTAGATAAAAATAGAGATAGATTACTAAAAAAGGATAAGATCTAGATTACAAGAGAAATAAAAAATAGAAATCTACTACAAATATTCTAGGAGATGTACTAGGGATTAAAAGCATCTAATAAGGAGTTGTGTTATCCCATTCTTTCTTTGATGCATGCACTTGATGTAGATTTGGTAATAATTCTCCAGATTCAAAAGCTAATGAAGTAAAGGGATGGATCATATTGATGTGTGGACTTGATTCTAAGAAATTGTCCATGTGTTAGGAGGATAATGAGAATCAGGAACATAGAAGGGGGGATGAATAAGTTCCTAATTAAAATCATACTTGCGACATAGCACACAAAATTTTATGTGGTTTCCTAACTTGGATACTTTCACACTTGGAGGGTAGAATCTGTGCACACCTCTAGACTTTATTTCTCTATCAAATGTGCTTTGAAGGACACCACATCCTATATAAGCACTAAGCTTCTCACTGGAGTGTTGCTTCACTACAAAGCCACTCAACCCTGCAAGGTTTCAACAAGCTTGGAATGTGGTTTCAAAAATCCTACAACCTTTACAAAATTGAGCTTTACTTTAGAGTGTTCTTACATTGCAAAACCACTCAATTCCATAGGATCCCGTCAAACTCAATATGGATGCCTTCTTGCAGGAAGCACATCAACCTGATAGGGCAACAAGAAAAATAAAAGATACAAGAAAAGAATATAACCACAATTACAAGTCCTTATTGTTGAAGCTCAATTCAATATACATTTAACATACAACCAAGAAGATGATGTGACAATAAATGACAAGATTACAAGAGCATAGATATGAAAATGATTACTTTGATGTTGACAACACTTCCTCAATTCTCAAGAATTTAGCTTCTTCTTATAAATTCAAAGTTTCTAAAAACTCCTTGAAACTTATGTAATGACTACCCAATGGATAGTGTAGACATCTCCTTCAAAGTTGGGATGTCTACATGAGATCTGCCTCAATTTTGGAGAGACGTCTCATTTTGAAGTAGGATGTCTCTAGGGGGACATCTTTAGAGAGATGTCTACTTTTAGATGAAGTTGTCTACTATTTTGAGAGACATCTACTTGTGAATTTTTTATTTTCAGTAGAGACATCTATTGTTTCTTAGAGAGGTCTCCTTAATTTTTTGAACTTTGGTTCTTGAGGCTACCTCTCATTAATTTGGCTTCTTCCCAATCTTAGGAGCATCTTCATTTGATTTGTATTCTTTGGTTTCAATCCATGATTGTTCATGCTCTTATCTTGGCTCATAAGGTCTTCACTTTGTCAAGTCATTTAGATCTTGTTTTCCTTGAGTCCTTAGTCCTCATGTTCTTGACACTAAATATCAAAGAGTCGATATGCTTAAAAAGTAAATGTTGATGCTAGATGTCAAAAGTGATACTCACACTAGATGTTAAAATTTGGAGATAGAATTGATGTTAGAGCTAATTTTGGACATCAAAACTAGAAGCTATAAATGAAGAACCAAAATAATGCTATTGATGACACGAAATGTCATTTTTGGCAAGCTGAAGATATAGATCCAAAAACTACATTGCATTTGATGTAGAGCGTCAAATTCGAACTGCTGAAGATGGCCTTAATGCTAGCAAATCATTGAATATACCCAAGACTTTGACTTATTTAGAAAAAATCCAAAGTGGATACAACATTACCAACTCTTGATGGATACTATGGAAAAGCTAAAGGAGAATATATTAAGAAAATCCATGAGCTTATAATTACCTATAAGAGGATTAAATAAAATGAGATAAATGGGTAGAAAGTTTGGGACATCACTGATATACCTACGGTGAAGGGCTACACCATAGAAGTAGGGTGTGATTAGATCCCAAAAAGCATATATGAAAATACAAGTGTAGCACTTCCTAACCCATTCAATTCTTTCAATCACACCCTCATTGGAGTTAAGTAGAGATACTCATTTAGCCTCACCAATGTAGAGCATGAAAAGAGAAAGAGATAGAGAAAGAAAGGAAGATAGATGAAAGTAAAAAGAAAGAGTAATAAAAGTAGGAGAAAGTATGTTAGAGACATCACTAATACATTAATGATGGGGTGTTGTGTCATACAAGTAGTACATGGATATATTCTTAAAGTTGACCTTTTTCGTACCTCATCATATGTAAATTTCACACTTCTCATGTCACTCTACACTCAACACTTTCTCAATTCTCCTATCTAGATGCTACTAGAACCTTTTGGAAGATTCTATGAATCCCAATGCATAATTTTTACATGATCTATGAGGCATCTTTAGCCTATAAATAGAAGGAACATTCCTAAATTAAAAGGGATTGGTTAGCATTTCCTTTCCTTTGACTTTTGGAGATCTACTTAAGATCCCTAACAATCTCTGCTACTTAGCACAGTAAGCATTCCTTGAAATTGGTGATTTGAAAATTCCTTTCAAAGGCTTTACCTCTTGGTAGAATAACTATTCTCTTTCTCTTTTCATTTCCCTACTAACGCATTATATTCACTTTGTGTTATCCTCTTGACATAAGGAGAAATTACTTGAAATCAGGTCAACATACTGATCTTATCCTTTTCTCTGTCTCATTAGCTACTAAATCTACAAGTGTTCTTATTAGATGCCTCTAATCCCAAGTACATGTCCAAGAATATATTTTTGCAGGTGCTTGGTCACCTATTTACATTGTAATCTAGATTTTACCTTTTTAGTTCTCTATCTTTGGTATCATCTAGATTTACTATAGATCTAGTTTCTATTTTCTTGCATTTTCCTTGATTTAATGCCCTAATGGATTAGATCTATTTCACTTCATATTTGGTTATCAACTAATTTTATCCACCAAAAACACACTATGTTTTGTTTTATATAAATCTTCATACAATCTCTACTTATTTTCTATTGGCTATTTTAGGCATGTAGATTTCTTTGTTCTCTTGATACCTATTAACATTTGGTAAAAACATTCAGCTGAAATTGTTAGATTTTTCTCATGATCTATAATCCCCCTTTCAATTTGTAGAAAATTATTTGAAAGATTAATTTTCATGGACTGTTTGGTGGCCACAAGATTACTTGGCTCTATTTCATGTTAGGTTGTATCGAATCTTGGTATTACAATGACTCCTACTACAACTTCTTTCTAGCACTAGAAGGAGGGCTTTGTGAAACTAAATGTTGTTTCTAGAATCTACTCTCTATTTCTATTTCCACATTTTTCTCTAATTTTTCTAAGCATTGTTGATGTGCCACATCAATACACTAATGTCATGTTATCTCTTTGTGATTCTAACATCATTACTAGGCTTTCCTTATTGTTTAAATCTTGTTGACGTGTTATGTAAAAACATTGATGTTACATCATTTATTTATGAAATTAATGTTGTCATTAAATTTGAAGCTTCTCACCTTTTATTTCAAGTGTAAATCTATTTTCAGGGATGAATTAATGCATTAGTAACAACCCTATGAAGTTACATCATTTTCATAGTTGTTTCTATGGCATCATCCTCTACCTTGAGTCTCTCCAAGATTTAGAAACTTATGGATCTAAGGAGAAATCAAGGATTTTTAATTAGACTAAGCCTAAAGAACTACAAAATGGCCTATGCCAAATGAGAACTAGACTATACTCTTACACCTAGCATGTTCAAGTTCATGATAAAATATAAGTGTACTAATGAGATTCTACCCTTTCTTCCTAATCCAAACTATCCAATTGAATTGGATAATGAGGAAGCTAAGAAGATAACAAAATTTATCTTGGAACAAGAGAAGATGCAGCAACATGTTCATCTACAAACTGAAGAAGCTAGGATGAAGAGCATCCTGGATCAACCTCTTGGTTCACATATCACTCTCAGAGGAAGGAGAGGAATTGTTGCTTCTAAGCTAGACATCCACTCAATAGATGAGGATGAAGAGAAACTAGTAGGGAAGCTTGGCAAAAGCAACCCTCTCTCTCACCATATTCATAATATCACCATCTTAACTATTTAGAGTACTACACCTAGATATATTCCACTTACTAATGAACCTTTTAGCCTTCTCACAACCTTCCTTTCATCATACTAGCTATTTCCATTTAAAAATGTTAGCAATTCATACCTCATCTTTCAATTCTTTGTTCCACCATTTGGAACTACCCATTCTATCTCTTAACCATAGCCTACTATACCTTCATTATAATATTTTTCATTTTTTGCTCTTACTCCATAGCCATTTAGCATTTCGTAAGCTATTAGCATGTTTTCTTTTTTAGTATACTAATATAATCCAATTATCTAACGTATACCTACTCCTACAAATTTTAGATACATTCCTTATGTGCATTCTCCCTTAGCATCCTCACTTGCTAGTATAATTCCATTCATTATCAACTTCCCTTGAATAGATCAATAATTGCTAGCACTACTTAATGGTATGATGCTCTATCTTCAAAACAATGAAGAAAAAATAGTAAAGATGCTCAATATGCAAGAAAATTCTTCTATTTCCTTGGATAGGGTCTTAAGTGATTTCATAAGCTCTCTAATTCCTTTTTTGATCTTTCCTATGGAAGTTTTGTTGCCTACTTTCACTAAGTACAATGATGAAATGGGAGATACCATGAATCATGTAGTTATATTCAAGAATGAATGCATGCTTTTAACTCCTTGCCCACATATTGTGCTGAGATGTTTTTCAAACTCTCTTTCTATAATAACTTTAAAATGGTATAGGTCCATAGCACATGGATCTATCACCTCTTTAGAGCAACTGCTTGTAACCTGATGAATTGTGATTCATCTGGCTACAATATTGAACCCCTAATATTGGATCCATGATATCGGGTATACGATATCGCAGCCCAAGTAATGATATTGGATACGCAATATCGTGACTCCTATGCAGGCCTATAAATACTTATGTAGGCGCACGAGAGGAGTCAAGTTTTTAGATAGAAGTTAGTTAGTCTTAGTTAGTTCTTAGTTTTCATTTCTAGTTCTTCTCAATCCTTTCCCCCAGTGCATGCGCACAGTGTGATGATTGTAATTGTACAACATCCTTTATTCAAGTGTGACATACTTGGACATGCACATGACCAGAAATAAAGATTGAGATTACTTCATCATTGCAACATTCACTTAGTTTAATTAATTAATTATTATTATTATTAAATGCAAAATGAGTATGACTTAATCACGAGCATGTACGTATGACTACTTGGTATCCCAGTAGTGTACTTAGGCCATGCGCTTGGTAATCCCAGTGGTAGTCGTGCACGAGGCCTAATATGTGTATGGATGATTAAGGAATAGATGGTCATCACACTTAGGCTAGCTTAGATTCTCTCTCCCTATCTCCTATTAGCTTAGACCCTCTCTCCCTTTCCTCTTAGCCTAATTAAAGTTATTTTCCATTGCCTCCAAGAGTAGCATTAGTTTAGGAACATATCATACACCTCACTTTGGACTAAACCATACGTGACAAAACATATACTAGTCCAGGTGGGAAGACAACGAACTGTGATCATTGAGTAACTATCTAGATACGATAGCTAGCCCATTTGTGGAGTTCAACCGGATCGTGCGTGAAACACTTGTATTCATATGGTTGAGTGTAGGGGTACCTCGCCACTCATCATTGGCATCGTTGACGAGGATGGTGCTAGTTATCTAGATTAGTTACATCATACAAGATCGTTGTAACAAAGTATTAATGATATATCTTTCAGAAAAAAATATAAATAATAATAATAATTACAATTAAATCACACAAAAAGTTACAACCATGTCTCTCTCATAAGACTATGACAACGCAACAACTCATAGGGTAATTCATTGGAGAACCAATGAATTATATAATGATGAAGATGAATTTTGGAGTACCCAATCTGATGTAGGGGTCTCCTATGAGCATCAATTCAAAAAAATTGTCCCAACTCAAAAATGCATAACATACGTAGTGATGATGAACCCCTATTGGCCACTACAAGCTTAACACATATACAAGAGGCTGTTCAAATATCCCCTAGGCAGTTTAAGGAAAGCTGTCTACCTAGGCTTGACTTAAACAACTTTTCTAAGTTTTCAGGAGGCTATGATTTAGATCCTCAACAACATTTACAAGTCTTCTATGATGCTTGTGCATGGAACAACATTGATAATGGATGGAAAAAAATTAAGCTCTTTATTGGCCAAGAAAAAGTATGGTATAGGTCGTTAAAACCAAAATCACTTCAATGTTGGCTAACAATGGTAGAACTCTTCAATGAAATATATCAAACTTATGCAATAGTGTCAGCCTTGAGGAGACAAATCCAAGAGTGGAAGCAAGTGCAACATGAACCCTTGGACATGACCTTAGAAAGATATTATGCACTGTTAAACAACTACCCAAGCCATGGGTTCTCTGAGGAAAGGCTAATGTACCATATCATAGATGGGCTCCATAATGAAACAAGGGAGACCCTAGGGATGTACGTCGAAGGTCAACTATATGAACTACGAACCCATCAATTCCAAGGGCTTATCAAGTGGGTAGCAAAAGAAGAAGGAGAAATGACTAAATGGGAGAATGTTGAAAAATTTCAACTGGCCCAAAAACTTAAATCAACAAGGGCCCATGATAATGAAGAGGAGAAATCAACTCACCTCAAGGAGGTGGAATCATCTTTGCCAACATTACAATCATTGGATAAAATTGAGGCAAATATCAATAAGATGATGGAATGGATGCATACAAAATGCAGAGAATATGCCAACATTATTGGAGGTAGAGTCATGATGAACCAAGAAATAGGACAAAACACCCTTGGAAAATTAGAAAGAAGGGTAGAAGAGAATAAGAACTTAATACCAATCATACATATCAATGTAACATTTGCCTGTATGATCACCCCAAGGGCCAATGCCCAATCTTGTCACATTTGCAGGAGCATTGGGAAAGGGTCTTACACCAAGAGTTCGTATAGAGATACTGTGTTCGATCACAGTGACAACAATCCTAGTCATGGGGGTGGCCACTCCCAAACTAGTTATACCCTTCATACCATCCAAACCTAAGTGCTTATTAAGTCCAACATCTTGTTTCCCAAACTGGGTCAAAATCCTCTATCTCACCATATTATTATCATTCTCCTTAATACTATCAACCCATATCCTCACCAATAGGACCACCACCTTGGGTACCTTACACTCCTCAATTTCAACATTCTCATCCTTCACCTCCTTCCACATCGCCACCAATTGTGCTTGAAGGGTTTGCACCACCACATCAACCCATAAATGTTGCTTGTGCTTCTATTGTCAACAGCAGTGGGAACCTTTTACAACATCTAAGGTATCCCTTCTTTAGACATGACCATAAGAAGGGACAACACAACTTCGAGACCACTACATCTTCCAACAAAGCACAAGCCCAACACTATGGTGCATCTCTCTTTGCAAACCCAATGCCTCATGTCATCTCATCAGGGCCACCAATTAACACTCCAAAAACTCTACAACTTAATGAATATAACCATGATGGGAGACATCATGATCCTTTCATACCACCTTACGGTCACCCCCGCCATAGTGGATCAACCACTCATCAATTGACTACATCTTATAAATTGCCCCACTATGCTTACTATAATCAAGTGTGTGAACCCCACTTGGGGTACGTTCCAACCACCATGTCAAAAGACACCCAGTGGTTTAGATATGATCAGATCCTAATACATCCAACATGCAAGGACCCCAACTTTTCATTTATTAATCCTCATTATGATCAACCATTTAATTATGTGGGGCATCCTCCATTCTAACAAGCAGGACTAATAAATATTTTTCATTTTCTTCAGTTTTACAATTTGTTGTTTTTTAGTTTTTCATTTTCAATTTATTGTTTTTTCTTTTTTATCTTTTTATAAGTAATTTCATCTATGAATGAAACACTCATGTGACTTGTTGGTTGAGGTGTTGTTCTACGTTATCAAGTCTCAGGTGGCTAATTATTTGGACAGAGAGCCCACAACATCCACCCAACCATTCTATGAATAAGAGGTTCTACTCTAGGTATAATGATATTCCTAATCATTAAAACTTAAAGTAATTTTTTGTTCATCATGCCCAAAGCGAAAAAGGATGGACCAAGAGGGAATGAATAGGGTGTGACATCAAGGGGACTTGTGGATTCTCTTTGGTGACATTTGTAGGAGTATCATGCAGCTTGGTTGTACTAAGATCCTTGTAGATCTAATGAAAAAAAGGCACTTAACTAGAGAAAAAAATAATGCTATTCTAGGGGATTCCACTAGAAAGACATGCACCCATGCCTGAAGGTAGGCAGCTTCTCTGGATAAAGCAATACTTCAGAAAGAAATGAGTGCCACAAAGCAAAATCACTTCTCCCTTGAACGAAATGCCAAGTGATCGTATGCCTTACTGTTACAGTGCTCTTATGGTTGTCCATCATGGGAAGAAGCAATGCGATGTCATTAATCGGACGAATGGACTTGGTCTTGATTTTGGAGTGACAAGCTAATGACACACTAATCATGCCTTACACATAGGATTCATTGTGCCCTAGGTCAGTTACCTCATGTCCAAATTTCTGCAATCCCTTCTACAATTTGCCTCATCCTGCTGTTCATATAATTGTGACTTGTGTCTTGGGTAGCATGGAACTCATATCTCATCGTAGTGGTATTTATATGTGTATGTTTTGTGGAATTAGTGTGGATTACATTTCACTCTTTTTATGCCTATGGACATTTTAAGGTGAGGTTATGTAAGGGCATTATAGGTTGGAACTTGCTTTGGGTAGGACCCACTTGTGTAACTTTTGTAATTTGTACTTGTTGCACACCCTCACATCATTTTATACCCTCTGAGTATTGCATCACCAACAATATTCTTTCCCTCATCATCATCATTCTGGTTCAAACGTTCCTATGTACTAACACATGCCCTTTTTACTCATGCTCTTCATGACCTTCATTGCCAGATTTTACACCATGATACTTTTTCGATGCCATTAGACTTGATTAACATTACCCTGGAGCCTTCACATTGATCCAAAGTCCTTAGTTTACACCGTAGAATTTCAAAAATTTATCAATTATTCCAAATACCCTATTTTCGATAGGCTGTGATATCGGGTCCTCAATATCCGATCAGTCATGATATTAGGTCCCCGCTATTGGGTACGCAATATCACATCCTCAAAAACTATATATATGGAGTCCCCCATAAATGTCAACATCATTTGCAACTATTCACATGAGGGAGTTTTTTCAAATTTTCTTCTACGACTTGCGACCTGTGCACCTCTTGATTTACCAACCATAACTCACTCACTAGTGCTCCAATTTGCATTTTGTTCGAACCTATTTGAACTTAGAGTGTTAAGCTTAGTCATGGAGGAGGGGTACACTTTGAATTGTTTATAAATTTTTCAAAATTCATCATCACCCAAAGGACATTATCAAGGGTAATTGGTTGTAAAAATAATAAACATGTGCCAAAAAAAATTTCATCTCCTTATCTATAATGGGAAATTAAACTTTGAAACCACCTAAGCAAAGTGGATCAAATATTAAAACCTTTTGGGGACATTTCTATAAAATTTCTATCTTTAAATCACATGGAATAAGAAAAAAATTCATTAAGGTAAGAAGTAAGGTATAACTTATCTTTTGCAAACAACCTTACTAATGATTGGTCTCGTGTGATTACAGATGACCCCAAAGCATGGACAATAAGAAGGTCCTTCTCAAGGTGTGTTTAAGCTACCCAGGAGAGGTAGAGGATAGGTGTTTACTAAATAATATGTAGAGCAGGAGGCGTAATCATTTAGTATCCATCAAGAGACTCCTGCTATTGTACAATTGAGACAGATAGAAGGTGGAGTTGCTATAGTGCCTGGATAGGAACAACACCTCACGTTGTCCCTAGAGTGTGTTCAAGCCATCCATGAAAGGTCCACATCAACTGTAGTGATTTTGGAATTGAACTTTGGACCCTTCATGGAATTTTCTCCTAAGGTCGTTAGGGACTAGCTCAAAGGGTTCCCATTATGGCCTATCCTCTCTGAAAGTCGTGCTTGGTACTTAGGAGAAATGTACTAATTTTGGCACAATAAAGAAGAAGGCACCATGGTTGACATTGGTGGTGTGTTTGTTGATTTTTTTGCCACCTTCTAAATACGAGGCTGAAATTTTCTTAGTTGTACACTCGCTTCAATGCAGATGCGTGAAAGGTGTGGTTGAAGAAAGTGTACGGTAAAGAAGATAAGACATATGTAGAGCTAATGTTGGAAGAAAGAATATACTTCAAAATTGGAACTTGTCACATCTTCCCCACAAGAGGATTAAATAGGATTTCAACATATGCAGCAAGAGGAAGTGCGATATTGATGGGAAAGGTTAATGCTAACCTACCTCATCTATATCTCACAGAGATCTTAAGGTGGTTCAAAGAATGCAAGATAGGGAAGTTTGCATTGCCCTTCCCTTGTCTCATCAGGAAGCTATGAAAGCATGCTGGTATTCTAGGGTACACCAATGATGTCCTCAAAAGAGCCCAAAATGCTTCGTTTGCTAAACTACTAAAGCCACCAGCTCTAAGAAAAAGTGTTGGTGAGATGCTAGAGCCAGAGCTAGAGAAAGAACAAATGGTGGGGACCACTACAACCCAAATTGTAGGGCCTAGCCAACTTCCAAGTATGAGGCCCAGTCAACAAGAAGAAGCAAGGCCCAACACAAGCTAGCAAGACCAACTGCCACCTCCATCGCAACATTATCGACCGTTGATGAGCCATCTTAGGGCCATTGCTGAGATGGTTAGTTGGGGAAGTCATGATGATGCTAATCTCTTCCACATCATCAACGATATCATACGATCCACTGTCTCTATAAATTACGCATGGGATGAGGTGTCCATTTAGATAGGAGGAGGGGAGACTCAGTGGTCACAACAGATCTCAATGAACACTGAGTCTTTCCAGGTGCGATTGGAAATAGGTGAAGGGGCCATAGTGGTGGTCATGCATCACTAGAATGTAGCGGGAGCCATAGAGGTGGTTGTAGACCACATCAAAGAATCCTTCAACTTCCTTGTTGTGCCACCGGTAGACTTCACAGGAGCATGTGATGCTCAAACTTTGGCCAGTTCCTCGTTGACTCCTACGGAGCATGATGATGTGCTTGATCAGTTGTTGCAAACAGGACAAGTAATGACGTCCTTGTTTTACATCCCACAAGATGTCATGATAGAAAAATCAGATCTCATCTCCACCAAAGGAAAGTTTGTCATGATAGAGATCAAGGCCAAGCACGTAGAAGCAGAGTTAGCAAGACTCTAGGAAAGGCTCGTAACCCTATAAGCTGCACAGCAGGACCCTCTCAATTCATTCTTGCAGACCAGCTGGACACCTTTAGGACTGAGCAACTCAATAAACTATTGGTGGATAATAAAAGAGTGGTGGAGGAGAAAGAGAAGGTTGACTGGGATGCCTCCAAGGCATAAGCACAAACCTACATGCATGCCAAGGCATTCAAAGCCTTACAAGAAGAGAATAAACAGCTCGCTGTTGATAATCTTTGGTTGACTGTTGCGGAGAAACAGAAGAATGCTCTCAAAGAGAAATTTCAATAGTTGTGAGAACAATTGATTAGGATTAACCATGACATGAACCATTTGGCCAAAGAGAATCAAACCCTTTCAATGGAGGAGGTACACACAATCCATCAGAAGATGGCCATCGAAATAAGCGTGTGGCAAAATGAGGCCAAGTGGCACAAGAACTTAAAGGAGCATTTCCGAGACCAGGTGGGAATGTACAAGCAAGTTATAGAAAAGGAGATCCATATGGCCAAGGCCCACATCAACACTTTCAGTGCTCAACACACTAATTGGTGGGCCATATTGGATACATATGCATTTGTCCACTAGGTGGAACTTAAAAGCCAGGACCTGTAGATTCAGGATCTCATAGAGTACATGGAATTGGCAAACTTGGGGTATGCCAATCTAGCCATGTTAATAGTAGGATGCCTGAGGATAGAGCTCGAGAGGCAGGTAGCTATCACCTATGCCAAATATGAAGCAGAATTTGTAGAGCACAACAAAATGTTGTAGAGACTAGAAGTTGCAAATTCTAAACTAGAGGTGGTTAAAGTAAGCTACCAAGGACAAAAAGATGTTGTAGCAGACTTGGCTCGATGGCTTACAAATTTTTAGGAGTATAGGGATAAAGTCAAAGCCTAAAAGAAGGAACAACAGTTGTTTGTAGCCTGGTACATCAAAGCAAACAAAATGTTTTGGCAACTATTGTGCCCATGGGAGGTGCCAACTCCATCAAACATTGGAACATCAGCATGGACCACTTAGGAACCTTGAACGAAAGAGGAAAAGCTTCAGGCACTACTTCAACATCATCAAATTCCAACACCTGGAACACAAGACAAGGGGAAGCGACCCATGGAGGAGCCACCAGCACTTGGAATCACATGAGCCAAATAAAGTTTATAATTTTACAATTGGAAATTTTGTAATTTTATAATTTTGTGCTATGTCCCAATTTTGTTCTATTGAGTTCTCCACTATGGCATGAATAAATTCCCATCACTTAATAATCCCACACCTATCCACTGTGTAATCAATGGGGCTTATTCTCATTTTGACTCAAGGATGAGTTTTCATTTAGTTGTGGGGGTATGATGAATCATGATTCATCTAGCTATGATATCGGATCCCTGATATCGGATCCATGATATCGGGTATGCGATATTGTAGCCCAAGTAACGATATTGGATAAATGATATCATGACTCCTATGTAGGCCTATAAATATTCATGTAGGCACACAAGAGGAGTCAAGTTTTTAGGTAGAAGTTAGTCAATCTTAGTTAGTTCTTAGTTTTCATTTCTAGTTCTTCTCAACCCTTTCCCCTAGTGCATGCCCG
>MNCI01011846.1:236731-247896 GCA_015680685.1 Gnetum montanum | reverse complement strand
AGATTACTTCATAATTGCAACATTCACTTAGTTTAATTACTTAATTATTATTGTTATTAAATGCGGAATGAGTATGACTTAATCATGAGCATCTACATGTGACTACTTGGTATCCCAGTAGCGTACTTAGGCCATGCACTTGGTAATCCCAGTGGTAGTCATGCACAAGGCCTAAGATGTGTATGGATGATTAAGGAATGGATGCTCATCGTACTTAGGCTAGCTTAGATTCTCTCCCCTTATCTCCTATTAGCTTAGACCCTCTCTCCCTTTCCTCTTAGCCTAATTAAAGTTATTTTCCATTGCCTCCAGGAGTAGCATTAGTTTAGGAACATATCATACACCTCACTCTAGACTAAACCATATGTGACAAAGCATATACTAGTCCAGGTGGGAAGACAACGAACTGTAATCAATGAGTAACTATTTAGATACCACAGCTAGCCTGTCTATAGAGTTTGACTGGATCATGCTTGAAATGCTTGTATTCATATGGTTGAGTGTAAGGATACCTTGCCACTTATCACAACCTTTATTGAATGCTTTAAACTTAATGTGCCCCAAAGCACAAGCATGATGTCTTTCATTTCCATGAAACAAGCTTCAAATGAGCCCATTAATAAATATATATCTTGATGGATAGTACCATTAATGAAACTACCTTTTTATTTGAAGGAATGTAATTTTCAAGATATCTTTGAAGTTGCAGTAATTGACTACATTTAGAAAAGACTGTTTCCTAGCTGCCCAACACTTTGAAGAAGTAGCTATTCAATGCAATTACCAGGAATTCATATCAATTCATAATAAGACCAATAAAGATTCTAAATAAGAGAAAAAACTACCAAATTCTATAGATGTTTTTTCTTTTTCTAAGGGATAAAATAATCCTCTCTCAACTGCTTCATCTTTCACTAAGTAATGCAGGGCTTAAAATAGTAGAAACTAGTATACTAAGTTACTTATGAGATACTCTCTACTCATGAATAATCTTCGTAGGGATGGCCATATTAAGAAGAAACAAGGCTATAAGAAAGAAAGAGCATCCTAACATTGCATTCAACTAATAGCTATGGATGCTTATCAAAGATAAGAAGGTAACCTTGAGATGCCTAAGTGGTATGACTATAGGAAATACTGCTACTATCATGAGATTGCTAACATGACAGATAACTACAAGAATCTAAAGGATGATATCTAGGATCTCATTGATAAGGGCAAGATACTGATGAAGAGCAATTCATCTACTATGCTTCTAGATAACCAATAACTTGAGGTATTTTAGAATTCTTTGAGAGCTGGAGGTATAATTTCAGCTTTCAAGCCTAAGCACAAAGCTTGTAAGTATCCACCTAAAGAACCTTACATTTTCTGCTAATATAATTACAAGTAGCCTAGGTAGTTATTACTATAGCCTTAGAAATTTTGTGTGATTCATTGGTCTAACTACACCACTACATCATCCAAAACAAACCATTCTTCTCCACCTCCATATTACATTTATGCTTCAAACTCCCATCATACCAATTCAATTCAAACTATGCATCCATTCAATTTTCAATCTATTCCATCTAAGATTGAACCTCATAACAGTCTTGCATCTACTACATCCCAAATATCAATTCTTTTTTCTCATCTTACATGAAAATCCTTACACACAGTTAGTAGACTAATGAGTGAAATTCAACCAAGTAGAAGAAGAAGACTACTAATGCATTGAATCAACCTTCTAAAATAATAAAGAAGGTTTCCTTTCAGCAACAACAAGAGACTAATTTCTCAAGCGACCTCTCAATTTCTTCCAATTTTATATAACTATTTATGGTAGCACCTGCTTTACAAGCATCTCAGCCTATGGATAGTAAGGTCTTATAGCAAATGATCACCATTATCTATCCTAAAGGTACTAACTTCTCCTTGTATAACAACGTGATAGCCTTTAAAGAACATCATGTTATACTATATGATGTTTTTAAGAGAATTGTGATTCCAAATGATATCTCTTCTTAGTTGGAAGCCATATCTTCTTTTCTTCAAATCCCTCACTATGGATAAGATTGTCTAAACTTCCATGGTGAAAATATAAAGAATGATTTGAAGAAAAGTGATATTTGTTAGTCATCACTCCACATCATCATCAAGGTGTCTCTTGAAGTTGTATTTCTATTGATACATGTTGATGACGATGCTAGATCAAAGGTGATAGCATGGATTATTATCAAGCAGCTTGGTCTTCATGATTAAGTAATTTTCAATGAAACCTATACAAATCTTATTTCATTTAATAGTACATGAGTAGAGGTTATAGGTTTCATTTGATTTTGATGAGTGGCGAGTTACCCCTATGCCCAACCATACGAATCACAAGCATTTACACGTGATCCGATTGAATTTCATAGACTTTGTAGTTTTCGGTGCACTAATCTTCTAGGTAGTGAACCTTGCCTTAAGGTCATTCATTATCTTCCCAATTACATTTGTGATGTATACTAGTATGGTTAAGTGTAATTGAGGCATTTGATTTTTATCATTTTGTATTCTATGATTTTGATCTTTAAAGGGAGATAAAAGTAATTGGATTAACTAATTTAATTTAACTAATTAACTGGTATCTAAGTAGTCCTAACATAAGCATTCTATCCCAATTTCTGTACACATCCTAAACCCATGTATCCATTGTTGGGTTACCAAGTGCTATGCTACTAGGCATACCAAGTAATAATGTTGCTGGGATTACCAAGCAAATATGTGTTACCCTCAAAGTGGTCATACTTATGTGTTTAATCTATCTAGCTTGTCTTGCTTAATTACTTCATTAGCTTAATTCTTGAAAAACATTTAATAACTAATTGAAAATATTAAATGCATAAATGAAATATTTAATCTATCCATAATGCTGCAAGGTTTATCAGGAAGGTCGTCTTTATTGCCACACATATTGTTATGCTCAGGTACAATAATGCTTGAATAAAAGTTTGTACACTCAATGACTCCTACTGCAGGCACTTGGGAGAACTATTCTAACTCTCAAATGAAAAAACTACAAGAGCTTCGCTACTATTGAAATCTTGTTGCCATAAATGCAGTTGGTAGGCATGTATTTATAGCTAAAAAGTGAACACTATGTTGATGGGGCCTCATTGATGCATGATACGATGCGTTGATGGGGCCTTGTTAATAAGGCGTAGTTAATGTAGTTAAGAAATGTGACTCACCATACCCCCATGATTGAATTAAAACTCATCCTTGAGTTCTTTTACAAAGATGAAAAGGTATGGGATTATTGACTAACCTTTCACAAGTAAAATAGATTGACTTGCCAAAAATGGAGTGCTTGAGTGTATGGATCAAAACATTACAAAAATGATAGTGCTCATGACAAAAAATTGAACACCATGATATGATTCTTCAAAATTGGATAGCACATTCCTTGATGATGTAAAGTTTGGTGGAGAAGATTAGATAGTCTTAGGTGGTGGTGGCTCCTAAGGTTCTGAGGGACCTTCACTGGCTTCACACACATGTGGTAGTTAAGGTAGTTTTGGTTGTCCTACTGCTATTGTAATTTTTGGTGGGAGGTAGAAAGTATTCAGCAGTGCTTTCATTTTCTCCTCCTTACTTCTAGGATCACGCACCATCCATGTGGCTTTGCCAATGTGGGTTGAAATGGGCACATCCAAGGGACATGGGATGCTGGAAAAAGCTCCTTTACATTGATAAACTAGGTAGCGAGTTGTTTGCGTTCAATGTCAAATGCTTTGACTGTATTCTTTAGCTCTTGGTAATCATTCATCCTTTTGGCTAAGTTCTTAGCAGTTGATCATTGATTCGTGAATTGTGCTTTGAGAACTTTAAGTTTAGAATTTTCAGTCTCAAGCTTCTACTTGGTGTCTTTATGATGTTTAAACTTTACCTCATATAGCAAATATGAGATAGCCACTTATTTTTCCAACTTTGATTGCGGTTGTCCAATAGTTAGCATTGCCAGGTTCGTATAGAGGAGATTGGTCAACTCCATGTATTCTCTCATTTCTTCTATTTGCAACTCCTTTAGTTGGATTTTTGCTTTGTTGTAGGCATCAATCCCATGAATGATGGATTGCCAAACTTCTTTTTCTTATTGAAATTGATAAAGAGCTTCATTTACTTTTACCTTTGCCATTTGGATGTGCTTCTCATTTACTTCTTTCTACAAGCCAACTTGGTTACTATAGTAAAGTTTCACTCTTTCAAACTTCAAAGCTTCATTTTTCCAGGTTGTAATCTCAATAGCAGATTTCTGGCATAAGGCATGAACTTCTTCCATTAACAAATTTTTATTTTCTATGGCCAATTTCCTTAATTTGATATTCACCCTGGCAAGTTGCTCTTGCTGTTGATGAATGAATTCTTCCATTTGTTCTCCTTGGGCATCAACATTGCTTAGGCAATTATTTTTTGCAATTAGTGCTTCATTCTCCTGGTGGATCTGAGTCAAGTCCTTCTAAACTAAATATGTCTTTGCCTCTGCTATGGACTGGCTGAAGATGGCCGTCACTACCTTCTCCTAAGCCTTCTTGAATTATTCTTGAAGCTTTTGAAAAGCTTCATCTCTGGTTATTGTTGGGCTGAGAAGTGTAGGATCAACAAGGCAAGCATATAATTCGACAACCTCTATGGCCAAGCATTGATTTTGTGCTTGAGTCATTTCGATTTGCCCCTCCAAGATAATGCATTTGTCCTTTGCTTCTAGTAGCTCTAACTGGGTTATTATGATGTTATCTGAAAAATTGAAGATATCCAAAATCGGTTACCTAGTCCCCACTAGTTGATCTAGCAATTCTTCATGCTGGGCTACATTTAACTTTCTATTGACGATGCTTGTGGATATCTGCACATCTCAAAGTGCAAATACATATGGTACAGAAACCGTAGGTGCATTCAGTGCTTCGATGACATGGTCAGTAACTACAACTGCAGTTTCTTTCCCTTGGTGATACATCACTAGTATAATGGCCCCTTCACCTTCCTCCAAATACATTGAGAAAGAGGCAACATTCCCAAAGATTTCTAGGAATAAATGGTGTTGTGATAATGACATCGTCACCTCTCGAGCATGAAGATTAGACCTTGCAAGCAACTACGTTTGTTGGGCAAAGAATATTGGTCCACCCCTTTCCATCTGGTTGATTATTTGAGCCATCTTATTAAAGTGGATCATTATTGGTTGATACACATATGGGTCTACACTACTTGTCCTTTCACTTTGCTCTTGCTCATGTAAGAGCTACTCTTGAATTTTTCACAAGTGCTCAATGGCTATGTGGGCCTCCAACATTGTTTCTTGAGGAGGCATTGGAGATGGTGGCTACTCCTATTTTTGATTTGTGGTAGGTGTCTGTTCTTTCATGATTTTAGACCATGAAGCCAAATGAGCATGCCTAATTATGTTGTTGGTGTAGTGGATGATTCCTGCTCTTCTAAAGAGTTTTTGGATGAGGCACGGAAAGGGCGAGGTTTTCATTCCATGTTTGTTTTCTTTGAAACACATTTTGATCTTCAAATATATTAGTTTTGGGAGGTTTACAAGGAATCTCTTGCTTAGAGCAGCACATGCTTAGGTAGAAAGGTGATCGCCTTGTTGGGCCTCACCATTGGATTGAGGTGATAAGTCACAATTTTGAAGTAGATGCATTCCATCGGTGTCAGCATGCCATACTCCTTACGGTCAACCTCATAACATTGCTGAGTTCACTTCTTTTTGTCCTCAGGATCAACTTTTGTTGATAGTTCTACCAACTATGTTCCAATACCAAGCAATTACAGTGCCTATGCGATAGTCTCGACTGAGTAGGACGCTTGAATGTTCTTGATTTTTACTATGGATCCTAGCCTTCTATTTTTCTAGAAGAGATATGTCTCTTCCATGTATCATTTCCCACTAGATGTGATGATTGGTAACATGGGAGAGGTTTGCAATTGTGTTTTGACTTCTACTAAAGCTTTCTCTAGAAATGGCTCAAAGTTTATTTCTTGGAGAACTGAGCGTTGAATCTCTTAGGGGTCTGATGATGTTAAGGCAATCTTGAGTCAAAGTGACTTCAAGCCTTGGCATAGGTTATGGTGCTTCCCCTTGTTGTGATTGCTTTGTTGGCATTTCTTCTTCTAGAATCTACCAAATAGATTCCACTTTAGGCTTCTTATGAAGAGGTCCTGTTGCATGGATTACCTCTGGTGGTTCTTGGACTTGTTCTTGTTGGCCCTTTCTAGCTTTGAGCTATTTCTTCCTTGGTTGAGAGGATTCTCTTTCATACGGGTGTTTCAATCTTGGTGCCATATGTAATCATAATAAGACCATGGGTTAGCAATCATTGTGCAACATGAAGTAATTGGGATACCTTTATCTCTTTAGGATAGTTACCATGCAAAGACTTATTCATTTATTATGTCTAAGGGGTGTGCTTTGAATTCTCATCATTTTTTTTGAATTTTTTGATGGTAACCACACCATGCAAAGACTTTATTTGAGTTCCTATTAGTGGTTGAAATGGAACAGTAAGAAGTCTATGAAAAACACTCAAGTACTCAAGCAAGTAGAAGAGTACAAAGAGTATTAAGTTCTTTTGAAGTCACACCCTTTACAAACCTTGGAATCCTTCCTAATTCTGGAATCGCCAAGGTCACCAATTAATTAAAAGTTTCTTTAATGGAAGGGATCCCAAATTCCCAGAACAAGGAAATCATAGAGTTTATTGGATGGATGGATGATGAGGACTCACTACCTGTTCCATGATAAATAAACCATGTCATAGTCATCAGATATCAAAACTTAAAAATAGAAACCAGACATCGACAATCATAACATTAAGCACAAATCATCATTAGTAAATAACAACAACAACATTGTGTCTTGTGACAATAAAGCACTTTTATTAGCAAAAATGAGTAAAGTTACATTCAAACAAAACAAAACACAATAAATAAAATATATAAGAAAGTGAAAAATAATCAAGAAAGGCTCAAAGGTTCTAACGATGGTGTAAAATTAGAAAAATATGAAAATAAAAAATTTGTAAAATAAAAAACATGAAAAACAAAAAATAGAAAAATTGAGAAGTCATATAGATTATTAGCATAGATGGCTATCTCCCCCATGATTGAGTTGGAAGGAGGAGATCCAAAAAATGGAATGTGATTGTCTATCTATTGAGGTGGTAGTTGCACTGGCCTATCTTGGTTCAAGGAAAGGTTTTACTTGTTGGATGTTTATTATTTGCTTTTTATTTAGGCTTTCAGGCTTGTAGATTAACATGGCCCTTGAGTGAAAGGTTTTATCAATTATATAAGGTTCCTCCCACAATTTTTAAAAGTTTTCCTTATTCTTTTGGTTGAAGTTTTACTTTCCTTATTCTAAGGTTATGACATTGCTTATTGAATGCCTTGTGCACCTCATTCAAAGATAGGACTACTAATTGATTTTCATCCAGCACATTTAGGTTGATCAATCTTTCTTTCTATGTTAGACTTAGGTCAAGATTTAGATCATAGGTTATTGAGAGTATGCGAAGCTCAGATTGAATTAGAAGTGTTGGAAGTTTTCTATACACTAACTTGTAGGCAAAGTAGCCAATAGGAAGTTTCCATGTTGAATGGTAAGCCTAGAGGGCATCATTAAGTTTTGTACTCCAATATTTCCTATATTTGCTAATGGTCTATGTTAGTATTTTTGTGATCGCTTGGTTGGTTAGCTCTACCTGACCATTGGCTTGGGGGTGGTAGGGTGTTGTTAATTTATGTTCAACCCCCAAGCGTTGCATTAACTTTCTAAAAGTGGCTCTTGTGAAATGAGTTCCATTGTTAGAAATTAGTGAATGTGGCACCCAAAACCTTTTTACAATATTTTGTTATATAAATCAAGTAGTAGTGGATGATGTACAATTAGGAATGGCTGCTACTTCTGCCCATTTTGTGTAATAGTTGACTGCTATGATAATACATGCCTTTCCATTGGACATGGATGTGATGGAACCCATGAAGTCAACGCCCCATATGTCAAAAGGTTCTAGTGGTTGAATCCACTATTGAGGACCTTCCATGCAAGCGGTCATCCCCCCATCTTGTTGACAATGTACACAAGATTGGACAAATTGGTGGACATCCCTAAAGATTATAGGCCAACAGTATCCTATCTTCATGAGAATCCTAGAGAACACATAGTTGATCTTCATTAGGGACACACAAATGAATCAAGCCATCAATGCATAGCTTATAAAGGTGTCTGTTGATTTCCATGAAATATTTGGCCCAATGAAGAAATTTTTACCTCTTTCTAAAGTTAAGATCTTGTGGGAACTTTTGAGTAAGAAGATAGGTGTGGATGCCATTATACCATGTTGTTTTTACAAGAGTTTGGTCATTTAGTGCTTTTGTAAAGAGGGGTTCTTCTAGAAACTGTTTAGAGAGTGGGCTCTCCTCCTCTTTATTATCCCATTTTAAGCAAGAGGTGGTCAGCAATCACATTTTCGATCCCTTTTTGATCTACCATCATGAGATCGAATTCTTGTAAGATCATGAGCCACCATATGATATGAGGGCTCACTATTGGCTTATTCATGAGGAAGTCGATTGCACTATGGTCTGTGTGCACAAATGCTTTGGAGCTAAGCACATAGTGCTTGAACTTTTCAAGAGTATACACCATGACCATTAATTCTTTTTTCATGGTAATGTAAAGTAATTATGCTTCCACAATGCTTTATCTTGTGTAGTGGATGTAGTATGGGTGTTTCTTATCATTCATCTATGTGAGCACTACTCCAAAAGTCATAGTTAGATGCATTCATGATAATGTAGAAGGGTCTAGACTAGTCTGGTGCTCCTAGGATTGGTGTTTCTATGAGTTTCTCCTTTAACTATTGGAATGCATGTTCACATTTCTTAGTCTAGATGAAAGGTGCATCTTTCTTTGTAAGTTCTACCAATGATTTTATGATCTTAGAAAAATTCTCTACGAATCATCGGTAGTAGCTAGTGTGTCCAAGGAATGACTAAACATCTTTAACTATATCTAGTTAGCATGTTATTCCTTGGATGAACCTTATCTTTTCTAGGTCTAACTCAATCCCTATTCTTTTACCTTCTTGGACCATGAGATGGCTCTTTTGCCAGTTGATCCATAGATTTGTTTCAGTAAGTCTCTTCAATACTTACTCAAGACGATCCAAGCCTTGCTCAAATGTAGCTCCATAAGTGAAAAAGTCATCCATGAAGGCTTCTACACAATTATTGACTTGCTGTTGGAAAATATTAAGGACTAGGCATTGAAATGTTGCAAGGGCATTGAACAGACGGAATGACATCTTACAATATGCAAAAGTTCCCCAGGGACTCATGAATATTGTCTTAGCCTAATCTTCTAATGCAATTTGGATTTGGTTATAGCCATTATAACCATCCAAGAAGCTATAATAACAATGCTCAAATATGGTGTCCAACACTTGGTCAACAAATGACAATGGAAAATGATCTTTAAATGTTGTCATATTCAACAGCTTGAAGTTGATGTAGACCCACCATTTGTTACCTTTCTTCAGCACAATTATGAGTGGGCTAACCCACTCATTATATATGATAGGATAGATGAACCCTAACTTGAGGAGTTGTTGAATTTCCTCCTTCATGATTTGTTTTAATTTGGGGTTCAATTGCCTTTATAGCTACCTTCTAGGATTCATGGCTAGGTCAATGTAAATGCGTTGCTGGCATATCCTTAGATCAATTCTTGTTAGCTTAGGATATGACCAAGAAAAGGTTGTTGGCCATTTTTTAACCACCTTTAATAGCTTTTATTTTTTTTAGAAGCAATTTTGGCATTAATTATGATTGGTTTACCATTGTTTAAAAATACATATTCCATGACAGCCAATAAAGGTTTTAGCTCTTGGGGCTACTACTTGAAGTTATTATGGATTTCCAACTCTTCCCAACATGTATCATCATCTTCATTAGAGAGTTGGGGATGAACTTGTTCAAGTTTATCTATGCCTTCAACATAAGCACATGTTCCACTCTCAATTGGTTCTATGCATAATGTGCTGCTATCTAAGTCAGCTATTAGCCATTGGAAGCCCTCTTTTTTGTGGCTACTACATACAGATGTCTTTGATTGCATGCAATTACACCCATTATTGTTGTATGTAATGCATGGAATATGTTTCTTCTCTATCTTGCCCAATTCATTTTTTTGGATATTTTCAAAGAGAGGTCCCTTATGCCCATACATGTGTCAACCGTGCTTAACCAAGCCCTTCCCATAATGATGGGGAAGTCACTTTTGTATTTTTCAACCTTGATAACTAGAAAATTAGTAGGATAGGACTACCCACAAACTGTGGTCACGATGTCCTCTACTAATCTAAGAGGGATAGTAATTGATTGATCTACCAATTCTAGATGGATGTTGCTCTTCTTAAGAGGTCATAGGTTCTAGGCCTTGTACATGCCATGGAAGATGAGATTAACTTTGAAACCAAAGTCAAGAAGAGCCTTACATGGCTGATGTCCAATGATTTGCAAGTAAATGAGTGGACTTCCTAGATCAAATATTTTTGTAGGAATATTACAAGCTTTGATCTAGTCAAAAACAACATGAGTTAGCATCACAGTGTGAATATGAGGTAGCATTTAGTTTAAAGGGCATTCAAAGGTATTTGATGTAGAGGATGAGGGTATTGAAGATGTAGGATAATCAACTATACTAGGTTGTGAGGGTTGGAGAGGACTACTGGTGGTGAACTGTGATATCAGGGCCGCAATATTGCATTCGCAATATTGGGTACATGATATTGGAGCCTACCATGCGATGTCGGATACCCAATATCGAGAATTTCCTCCTTGCCTATAAATAAGAGGTGGGTGCACTTGGTTTTGTAATTAGATAGTTAGTTCCTTAGCCAAATTCTTACCTTTTCTTCCCTCCAAAGTTAGAATTATTTCTGTGTGCCTGTAGTAGGAGTCATCAAGTGAACAGATCTTTATTCGAGCATTGTGTACTTGAGCACACCTTGTGTATGATAATAAAGATGAACTTTATGATAAACCTTGCAGCATCCAGAATAGATTAATTAGTGTTAATTGATGTTATTAAATGCTTTCTTAGTTAATTAATGATTCTCTCTCACCCTACA
>MNCI01011846.1:206865-228015 GCA_015680685.1 Gnetum montanum | reverse complement strand
CTTTATGATAAACCTTACAGCATCCAGAATAGATTAATCATTGTTAATTGATGTTATTAAATGCTTTCTTAGTTAATTAATGATGCTCTCTCACCCTACAACTCTCCTAAGTAAGTACACTCAGTACGATCACTTTGAGCATGTGTGTAACACTTGGTAACCTAGTAACGATTAGCATTTGGTAATCCCAGTAGTGTTGCACTCGTTCAAGATGTGTACGACAAGTGAGAATGGATACTGGTGTTAGGGTTAGTTAAAGCCTAGTTAATCAGTAGTTAAGTTAAATTAGTCACTTAGTTATCTCTCTCTCCTCCCTTATTAGCAGCAAGACATAAAAACATAAAAGCTATAAAAATCATATACCTCAAGCTTACTTAACCATACAATTGTGACATACAAGTAAGTTTGGGAAGACAACAATCAACTAACTCGTCCTTGTTCCACAAGGGTGCATAAACACTTAATCCTTGGAATTTGACTGGATCATGCATGAAACACTCGTATTTATATGGTTGAATGTAGAGGTACCTTGCTGCTCATCAGCTGGGTTGGAAGAAGGGTCTTTTTCTGGATCAATTGTCCAAACGACATGGCTAGAAAGGCAGTTGTGAATGTATAGCCCTTGTAGCATTTCATTGTTGTGGCTATGAAGGAATGTCATCTTGCATGGATGGAGCAAGAGGTAACTGGGTTGAAGGTGGAGGTGTGTGTGTAGACAGATGCAGAGGGTGGTATGGATATGGGTTTCCCCCTTGAATAGATGGTGAACGTGTTTGATGGTACTCTAGAGGATAATAGTGATGTTGAAATGAGGTATGACTTCTAGAACTTCTTGGAGAGACAAGTTGCTGAACATAGTACCTGTATGGATCTAGTTGCCTATAAGGATACTACTATGTTGGTGGTGGAATTCCCCACAATTTTGCTTCATACCATTATTTGTATTGTTCATAAGGTTGTGGAGGATCTTCACTTGGATAGTAAGCTTATTGTTGTTGATGAAACTACCTTGAATTGCCTTGAGGATAAGGTAATCGTCTAGGTGCTTACCTACATGCTAATAGAGGATTTAATGTATATAACCTAGACTTGTAAGTGTGACACCACAAGGAAACAACCTTTTGAATATTTGTATTGATAAATGTCATAATTAGTTTCATCATCAGAGTTGGTTTCCATAACTTCCTCTATGGTCACAGCTTTGCCCATACCTCTTTGGTAGGTATGGTCAGCTTTTTTTCACCTCTTGTAGTTACGATCACTATTTTGCTCTTTGGATTCTTTAACAATCTTTATAGTAGCTTGGAGTTTTTCATCCAAAGAGTCTCATAATTTATCAACCTTTGCCAAAATATCAGAAACAAATTTTTGGATGGGCAAGGTTTTCCTGTTCACCACTTCATTGAGTGGTGACTCCTCTTCATCATAAAATTAGACCTTCCATTTCCTAATGGAGGGATCCCTATTATACTCTTTTGCACTTTTTCTTTTTTATAGCTCACCTTCTTCTTTTGCTACTTGCTTAATCAGCCTTTGGATCTGATAAGCTCTCAGTTCAAACAATCTTCCTTGGGCATACATCCCAAGAGTTCTTCTAGTTTCTGCTCTAAGCCCATCTATGATGTGGAGAAGTTGTTTTCTTTGAGAATAACCATGGCGAGGGCATCAGTGTAAGAGTGAATAATTTCTACCCATGGAAACATCCAAGGGTTCATGTGTTCCCTATTTCCAACCTTGGATTTGCCTTCTTAGACTAGACACTTTGGAGTATATCTGGTATTTGTCATTAAATAGCTCTAACATGGTACTCCATTAACAAATGGATTCTAGTTCCAAGGACTGGTACTAGCTTTCAGCTTCCTTGATAAGTGTCCTAGGGAAGAGCTTGAGTTTCTACCATTCATTTTCTATGTTTTATAAGGCATAGGCATCATGAAAAGATTGTAGGTGTGTCTATGAATCAAAGTTGTATCCCCCTTCAAATATTGGGATATTATTCATGTCTAAGTGCTTTATCCTACCATTTTTCACATGTGTAGTTGGGATCTTCACTACCTCTACAATGTTGAGCATGCTTCAAGTAGCTAATAGAGGTTCATCATCATCACTGTGTTAATGATGATTTTAGCCATCCGTTCGATCTTGGTGACATTCACAATCATTGTTATCTCACTAATTACCTTTATCATCATATTCTATGAGAATCGGCATATGAAGAGGAATGTTCAGAATCAAATGAAGAGGATGGAGAGGAAGGTGGATCACCACTGCCACCACGGTGTCCACCACCATGATTCCACTCATTACGACCACCATCCTTAAATCCCTTACTATTATGATGTTTGCTCAAGTCCCTGCCTTGATTGTCACTTTTTCCTAAACCTAGTTTATGAATAGTTGATTGCAAGTTCAAGGTCACATCCTCATTAGCAACAACAAGGGGTGGAGAGTTTTCATGTTGAGAACCCTCAAGGGGAGGATCTTCATTGTCATCTTGATTTTGTAGGAACAATGGGTTACTAAAGTGTTTTCACTTTGTAAACTCATGATACTTCTCTTGGTATCAATCTAACCTACAGTGTGTTTTAGTGGGATGGTAATCCTAAGTGTCATAACCATCCACAACATATTCTTCGTGAAGATTTGAGATGCCCAAATTCTTGAGAGTTTGAAGAAACATCCTAGGTATAGATTAATCAGGGGGCAAGATAATGTTGCCCTCCATATCATGCCATTGTAGCTATTCATCCTAATGTAGGATGAAGGTGAAGTTTGATACATACTCATCTGGATGAGTATATACCACTTTGCACTCCTACAGGATCAGTAGTTTGACATCTACATGCCTATGAGAAAAAGAAGACGTTTTGCAAAATGAATAAAATTATTAGTGTGCTTAGTACTTTATATGTCGTTGAGAGTGATGCTGACCTTGATTGCGTCCAATGATATAAATAATATTCACTAATCCTAGATAGTGCACATTTCAATAAGCCAAGTCCTCGGCAACGACACCAATGATGAGTGGTGAGTTACCCCTATGCCCAACCATACGAATCACAAGAGTTCATGTGCAATCTGGTCGAATTCTACAAACTTTGTAGTTTCTAGTGTGCTAGTCTTATAAGTAGTGAACTTTTCCTTAAGATCATTTATTGTCTTCCCAATTACACTTGTGACGTACACTAGTATGGTTAAGTGTAATTGAGTCATCTAATTTTTATCATTTTGTATTTTATGGTTTTGGTGTTTAAATGGAGATAAAAGTAACTAGATTGACTAATTTAATTTAACTAATTAACTAGTATCTAAGCAGTCCTAACATAAGCATCTTGTCCCACTTTCCGTACATGTCTTGAACCTATGTATCCACTGTTAGGTTACCAAGCACTACGCTATTGGGTGTACCAAGCAATAACACTGCTGGGATTACCATGTGAATACATGTTATGCTCGAAATGATCATAATCTTGTGTTTAATCTATCTAGCTTATCTTACTTAATTACTTCATTAGCTTAATTACTAAAAAACATTTAATAAATAATTGAAAAAATTAAATGCATAAATGAAATATTTAATCTATCTAGAATGCTCAAGGTTTATCAAAAAGCTCATCTTTATTGCCATACATACTATTATGCTTAGGTACAATAATGCTCGAATAAAGATTCGTACACTCAATCACTACTACTGTGGGTACTTGGGAGAAATATTCTAACTCTCAAATGAACAAATTGCAAAAGCTTTGCTGCTATTGAAATTTTGTTACCATAAATGTGACTAGTAGGTGTTTATTTATAGCCAAAAAGCAAACATTGCATTGATGGGGCCTCATTGATGCATGATACGATGTGTCAACAGGGCCTCATCAACGACGTCTAGTCAATGAGGCCTTGTTGATGTAGCCAAGAAATGTGACTCATCAGATTGTCTTTTATGGTAGGCAACATTATTCAATCTGAAGGCATTTTCATGATGATACATGAATGTCCTAGTGTCAATGGTATACTAGGACAATCTTGGCTAGCTCAACATTGAGTTGTAACTTCTTCCATACATTAGAAGATACACGTTCCTATTCTTAACCATGAGATAATGATCTCTGTGGACAAAGAAATTTCAAGTGTATCTCACCTAGACTGAGAAGGCTAATCTTATTAGCTTAGTGGCAAACTAGCCAATGAATCATATTTTGTTTGGCTTCAATATTGGATATCTAATATTAGATCCTTGATATCAGATACCCAATATCAGGGGCCAAGAAGTGATATCAGATATCCAATATCGTGGGATGTGTGCTAGCCTATAAATATAGCACTTAGGCATAGAGTAACCAAACTCTTGCAATTTTATTCCGTAGTCTTAGAGAACAATTAGTGAGTGTCCACGGTGTGGATTTGAGTTAGTTGTATAGTGTCTTATTTGAGTGGCAATGTACCTAGACACATTTCATGAATGACAATAGGATTGAGATTGATTCTTATTCATTGTAGCACTTTGATTTAGATTAGATTTACTTTCAATGCAATTTACTTTTCAAGTATGTGGGTTTTGAATGTGTATAGCAATCTTGGAATAGACACTTATCGTCCGTAGGCTAGTTTAGAATTTACTTTCCATTGTTAATTAATTAAATAATTCATTTCTTTATTATCATTAGGAGTAGCATAAGGCCAAAACAACATCAATTATCATATGTTTCACTTTGGACTAAATGATACATGACAAAGCTACCACTAGTCTAAGTAGGAAGACAACAAACTGTGATCAAGACATAACAATCTAGATGCCACAATTAGTCCCATCCATAGAATTTAACTGAATCGTGCATGAATGCTTGTGATTCATATGGTTGGGCATAGGGGTACCTCACTGCTTATCACTAGCTAATATTAAATTAGAAATTGTAGGAAAGCCTACAGTCCCATGCTCTCTTAAAAATTTTGATGTTATCTTAAATTTAATAAGCTTAGCCAATGAGTCTACTTCTGATGTTGAGTTTTTTTACATAGGCTTTAGACAACTAGATATGTCGTTACTTAGGAAGAAGGATCCCTTCTATCCTTTCTATTCAACAATTTGAAAACTCATTTCGAACATCATAACCTTTGATGCATAAGTCCTTTTCTACTTGTTATTTACCACTAAGTGGTAGACATCTACTAGTGCCTATTAGGATTTTTATGTAACTGTTTTTCTTTTGTTTGCTATCATCAGGCAATGATGGTTAGTGAAAAAATTGATGTTACCATTTTACTTAAACTCTTTCTCTCAATTACTTATTCTTAGCAGGAAATGTTAAGTTAATAAGTAATTGTTAGCTTTAACATGTTATGTTAATTCTAGCTATCAATGCACAAAAGACAACTAAGTCAAAATTAATATGAAAAAGAAATTTTTATTTTATCAAAATTTTGTACAACTGACACACATCATAACTTTTGACATGACATCTCATGCTTATGTCAAATATACTTGATGTTTTATACAACTCTTTACATCAAACACAAATGATGCAATAATAATAATAATAAATAATGCTCAATAATATTTTTCATTTCTAGTAGCTTCCTCTATCTCTTCATTGATTTGCATCATAGTAGGCTCTTTGGCTAGTAAAATAAAATAAAATGATCATCTAAATTTTTGACACTTATCCTATGTTTCTTTGTAGATCTCTAAGATTCGTTGTTTTATCTCCTCCAAGCTTAGGTTAGCTGTGTCCACTCTATTAAATGTTGAGCTTGGAATTTTTGATAGAATGCTTATCCATTCTTCGTTGTAGGCCTTTAATTCTTTTGGGGAGATATTGTCATCATCCCCTTCCATTGTAGGTTCCTCATGAGGACCTCTCTATACTTCCTCTAGTGTTATAATCACCACACTATTTGCAAAATCTTCAAAAAGCTCTTTTAATTTATTCTATTTAATGAATAGAATCCTTATTTCTTTGTCTACACATAAGCTTTTATTCATCTTTAATAATTTGTAATACTCTCTTTCGTACCACTACTTGCCTCAACTCTTCCATGTTGTTGCCAAGTTCTTTAGACTAGTCATGAAACATGTCATCACCAAGGCTAATGTGCTCCCTTTCCATCAGTGCTCTTTGGAACTTCATAGCTTTATTTCTTTCTCTTCAATATGCATGGGAATGTGGGCTATGCCTAACCATTTTGCTACCTCTGATCTCTACTTTTAGTAGCTCCACCTAGTTAGACAACATCCTTATTTGATGCTCACATTTTTCTTTATATTTTTATGTTTTCTCCAATGAATGTAAGAGTATGTCATTGGTGTTGGCGTGCTATATGACCAATACTCCCATATCCTTAGCATAGTTGAGAGTAGCACTTATTTTGTTAGTAGCAATCTTCTCTACTACTACATATATATTTATTACTCAATCATGCAATGTAACCTTATTCTTATCAAACCTTATATTTATTTCTACACACCAAACGAAAGAACGTTAGATTCCTTATCTCCAATAATGAATGTTATTTTGTAGTAATAATGTTCCTAACTTACCTTCTCCTAGAGACATTAGTTTCAAATTTGTCTCAATATCCTTTGCCAAGCCTTCAAACATCATTTAATTTCTTTTTACATAACATCATATTTTTCTTTTCATCTCTGCTAAAGAGAAGAAAATGATTAAGTCTCTTTAATGTCAACACAATTAATGTATGAACTCTTGACATAATGTTAATTACACTTACCATATGTAACAATGGAAAATGTCGGTAGCTAGAATACCAAACAAAATCCGTGTACACAGTCTTAACCACGAATCCGTGCAAGGGCTATGCTGGAGGAAACAAATCCGTAGTGCCCTGAACGGTCTTGTCGATTAGACAGGGACTTACTAAATTAGTAAATCGACGCAAATTATAGGTGTTTCATGGAACGATTTGATTCGATAAATCGCGAAAGGAGAGGAAAATGATGTAAATAAATTGCAACAATGACAACATTAACACGACAAAGGGAATCAGATTTAAGAGAAATGTGTGATTTCAAGATCTGTACTTTGACCCAGAAAAATGAGTATTTTGTATACAAAGTTACAATGGGAAGACCCCGATTATCTTGTTCGAAACATACACAAAATAATAAGAAAAATTATTTAACAAGGAGTGCAGAATGGAGCTCGGGCTACCTTGTAAGCCAAAGACGGAGTGCAAGGAAGGTCAAGCTCAGATGTCTATCAACCAACTATGTCTGATCAATAGATCCTGCCAACCACACCAGATGATCTCTCGATCCCTGATCTATTTTCTTCGCTTTGGATAGTCTCTGCTCAAAATTGCCAAGGATCACAACTGTATTTTTGCCAAAAGGTATGATTGCTCCTGCTGCTAAATGCTCGAAAATGTCTCTTGTTTCTGCTCAAGGATGATAACTGCCAAAAGATGAAGATGGCAACCGCTGCTCTCTTTTCAAAAGTCCCTTTTTTCTTTTCCAACTGGGGTATTTATAAGTTTGACAACATGCAGAAAAGGCATGGCCTCGATGACACATGTCCTAAACTTTCCGGATACTGTTGACTTGATGAACTGGCTATGTCGCGTCACATTGCAACGTACGCTGTCAACACTTTTGCTGAAGCTGCTTCATGATTACGCACAATACGGTCATCAGCGTATTGCGTGTGTGGATAGCAAATGCGTAACTGCTTTAGTCGGCTTTACGCTGTATTACATTTTTTTACGCTGCGTCACATGGCAGAGCGTAACAAAGCATGGAAATAGTGAGTCAAGCTATTTTACGCTCATTTACGCAGCAAAGCGTAGTGAAGTGTAAAAATGGATCAACTCGACGATAAATTACGTTGTCGTACACTGCGTAGCGTAACTAGCGTAAAGTGATCAATCTGCAAAAAGAAAGGAGCTTAATTTGTCGCGCTTCCTTTGGACTTTCCCTTTGACCTTTTTGAAGCTCATTATGTTGCCTTGTGTAACAGAGTGTAAGTTCGAACCTGGACAAAAGACTTAGCAGAATATGCGAGAAGTCGCATATTATGCTGCTTAGGCCTTAAACTTCACCAATTCTGCTAAAGTAAGTTACCTTTTGGTGTCAGACTATGTTAAGAAGAATTACGCTAAGCGTCATTACGCTATGTTGCGTAATGTAGCGTAAAGACAAAAAACATAGTAAAATTGAAATTTGTAAGGAACTTGGACTTGATGTCGGGCGCCATTTCGCCTCGCTTTGCCTTGTTCTACCTTCTGGAATTCTATCACGAACGTTTTCCTGAGTCGTGAATCTTCACCTGAAGCTGATTCACAATTTCCACAGTGTTTCAATGGCCCCTCTTTGTTGACGGTTAGAGGGCTTGCCTGAAAGACATCGACAAAGAATACGAAACACCGGACCGATGAAAGTACCAACAATGTTCATCAAAAGGTACTCAAGTGTCGCCTTGTCAACACAGAGGAGCAGAGATGAAGGAAATGGGAGATAGAATGGTATGGGAGGAAGTAGGTTCGGGGAAGACTCAAATGAGGTTTGGGGAAAACTCAAATGAAGTTTGGGGAAGACGCAAATGAGGTTCGGGGAAGATGCAAATGAGTAGGGATAGCTTTTTCACGCATAAGCACTCAGGCATTCTCCTGGGATTGCATTTTCATGGAGTTATGCCGTCATTTTGTGGATGAAGGGGCTTGCGTAGATGAACTGTGTTGCATCTGCATGGCCTGAGTGAGATGTGTTTCACCCATTTTTCCAACCCCCTTTTTTTTTGGCGCCCACTAGGCGAGTTGCGTTACACCGGTTTATGAACTTGAGTGTAATGCAAATGCGGAAAGCATTTCATAGTTTGCGTAAGGGAAGCAAATGGGATAGTTAAGGATAGTGATAAGGGCTAGGGGTAGGATTATGAGGAACAAAAGGATGCACCCCCCAAGTGGACAGGCCAACTTAAGTAGCCATCTCAAAACGTTGTCGGTATTACACCACTCAAATGAACGCATCTTCGAACTACGTCCTCGTAACAAGTAGCCTGCAACCAAAGAAGAAAACAGAGGATACCATTGTCCATGCGAATCACGGGCGAGGTTGTTGAAACAAGTACTATTAGAGGCGAGATAAAGTGATCGGGCCGTGAAGGAGGAACTGTAGCACGAAGCTAGAGTCTTCAACCTTGACGCTTGGCCCAGCATATCACCGCCAAAGAACATCAGACTCAGCGCACTTGACTAGTTATGTAAAGAACTAGCTAGGTGAATCTGTGAAGCCAGAGCTTGATAGTGATGATGAGCGAAGATCCCCAAAGTTGTAATTGATGAGAACTCCTTTGGGGCTCCAGACAGCAAAACTAACCTCTCAGAGGTACCACCGCTGAAATAGGTGTAGTGACGGTATCTCTGAGGGGTCAGTAGTATGCCCTTCAGCACATCCGAGGGATTAGCAGAATGCTGGTGAGGTAGTGATGCTGGGACTATCTCAGCATCCCATCCCATTTATCTTATAGCTGCACAGAGATGATTACGCTCGCTTGATTTGCATGATGGCAGTTTGTGAGTCCCAGTTTTAAGTCCTGGTAGACTGTCGTTGCTGGTTTTAAGTCTCAGCAGACCATGGTCCCAGTTTAAAGTCTGGGCAGACCAAAAAATGCTAGTTTTACTTCATAGCGGACGGTGGCGAAGCTGATTTATGGTCTTAGTAGATCGTGCTGTGGGTGTCAGTTTTGTGTCATGACCCAGGGACAAGTCTGTGCTGGTTTTACGTCTCAGCGGATGGATGCTTACCTTTGCTAGTTTTATGTCATGGCAGACAGCCGGTGCCAGTTTAGTATCGTGGTGGACGCGTGCAGGAAATGCCAGTTTTTCGTCTTGGCGGACCTGTACAACATTGCCAATTTTACGTCATAGCAGACAGTTACAACTTGCCAGTTTTAGGTTGTGGTGGACGATCAGTGCCAGTTTAGCGTCATGGAGGACGTGTGAAGGGAGTGCCAGTTTTACATCATAGCGGACGGTTGTTGCCAGTTTAGCATCATAGCGAACAATTATGGCCATACTTGATGTTCACACTGGAGATGCAGCTATATGTAGTACCACTTCAGATATATATGATTAATAGGATTTGGTAACTCGTTGTCGTTGATATCCGCTAGCTTGAATGCCCCGTTGCCATACACATCAGTCACCAAGAAAGGGCTCTCCCAGTTTGTAGAAAATTTGCCCACTGGTTCGAGAACGGCCTTGAGAACTAAATCTTCTTTCTTGATCGGACGCTGCTGAAGATTGTGACGGTGCTTTTGCCTCTGCTTGTCTTGATACTTTTCGATTGTATCAAGCGTATGTATTCGCTTCTCTTCTACTAAATCCAAATCCATGATCCGAGACTCGGTGTGTTGACCCTCATTTATAATCGTGGAGAGGACCATTCTCAGAGAAAGAATTTGCAATTTGAGGGCCAGCATTACCTCAGATCCGTAGACTAGGCTATAGGGTGTACTGCCTGTAGTCGTCCTACATGTAGTATGATATGCCCATAGCACATAGGGGATTTTTTCATGCCACCGTCTCTTGTTGTTGTTGAGCATTTTCTTGAGCAGATTGATGATGAATTTGTTTGTGGCTTCAGCTTGACCATTCACTTGCGGGTAATAGGGTAAGGAAAAAGATTGTTTAATGCCAAGGCTATCATAGAAGGATTTGGTTTCTGTACTACTAAACTGTGGCCCGTTATCGGTCATGATAGTCATCGGGAGACCAAATCTGGTTACAATGTTGTCTAAGATGAAATGGCAAATCTGTTGAGATGTGATCTTCCGTAAAGGGATAGCTTCTACCCACTTCGTGAAGTACTCAGTAGCGGTAATTATGAAGCTATGACCTGCGGAAGATTTCGGTGCGATGGGACCTATGATGTCTAGTCCCCATCGTTGAAATGGCCATGTTATCTGAGTCGTATGTAACTCTGTAGGCGACACGTGTATAAGATTTGCGTGACGCTAACACGTGTCGCATGTTTTAACCTTTGTCAGATAGTCTTTTTCCATGTAAGGCCAGTAATACCCTAAGTGATGACTTTTTGAAGCCATAGCCCGTGGTGCTACGTGTCCTCCGCATAATCCCTCGTGGACCTCGCCAACTATACGTTGTGCTTGGTCCTTGTTAATACACTGAGATGATCAGGCTTCGCCAGAAGCTTGATTCTTGTTTCAACGTGCATTACGCCTTCTTCATAGCTTACTTTTGACGTTTTGCTGAATTTTTGGTCATCTAGAGGAGTGGGGTCTGGGTGCAGCAAGACCGAGACTAGCTATCCAAACCTTGGATTACCCACATTTTCGACACTACCCGTAGACAGGATCCCCCGGAAGGGATTGGCGAGTCTCTATCTATAACGACAAGGGATTTGGTGGCATCTTGAGTGCGAGGCCCCGACAACGTAGGCGGGATGATGCCCACTTACACTGGCGATGCTTTGCGAGGGAAACGCTTGGCGGCAGAAATTGTAGAGCCTTCGGCTCGGCGTAAAAGGCTTTGCTTAACCGAGGCCCCTGTGGAGCCTGGGAGTGACACAGGTCGAACCATGCAAGTCAGAGTTCAACGGAGTAAACCTCCTCCTGGTAAGCGTAAAAGAAACGTAGTGAAAGTTATTGTATTACGTAATTTTTATTCAAGATATTTTGGATCGTCTAAATGTGTATGTGATATGAACAGCGAGACCTACGGAGCAATTGACTCCTGAGACATGAGCAGTGATATTAAGTTGTGGGGAAGGGGCCCCAGTTTTGGAAGAAGAGGCCCCAGATGTTAGGACTAGTGATGCACAGACCCTTGTGCGTGAGGAGAGGGAGGAGGCGGGAACTGCTGACACACTCCCCAATGTAACCGGTAGAGGTAGTAAGCGTATTGGATGTCTTGAGGAGTTTTGTTAATAATTAGGATTTTTAACTAAATTACGCTATAGGTGAAGAAGATGCATCCACGCTTGCCTCTGTGAGCAGAACATGGAGAGAGTTTCCTGACAAGTTCGCCTTCATGGAAGGCGTTGTCAGTGATATGATCGAGCGCCTTGAGCACATCGAACCTGGAGCTGGTATGTTATAGCGTCAATGGGTTTATTTTATTAGAAAGTGATAATGTTTCATTTATATTGATAATGTTTGCTATCAGGAGCTTGCCTTTGATGGGACCCAACAGAGCCCATTGATTCGGACACAGTGGAGCCTCCATCTGACGAGGCGGTCATGCCATGCAGCATTTATGAGAAGATGCGTAAATGTGCGTTACGCTCGACTCGCTCCTTGTGGGAGAGTAAGAGTGTCAATGAAGACCTCTGGAAAAGGCTGCAGAGGTCAAAGAGGGAGAAGGAGTCTCTGGCCAAAGAGGTCGGAGACTTGAAATTGCGATGCGAGTTCCTGTAGGCGTGGAAAACGAGTGAGGAGGACTGGTGCACAGCTGTGATTGACTACTCTCACTATTGGACCGCAATTAGGAACAACATGCAAACCAGTCGGGAGTTGGTGGAGCAGCGGATGCAGATAGAGCTATTATCTTAGAAAAGCCAAGACTGGAAGGATTTCTGCGCAAGCATGCAAGAGTGGGGGCAGAAAGAAAAGGATCACAAGCATTTGTATAAGTGAGAAAGTATCGCTTATCGTCAGCATTACCGTGATTCTGCTGTCGAAGCTCAATCCTTGCGGATATTCCTAGATGTCATTGGCGCATCTTAAGCTTTCAAGAAGTTTCAAGAGCAGGTGACAGTAAGTGCATCACCAGAAAAAGAAATGACTCTTCCTGGGGGTGAGACTACTATCCTTACTTTCTTCCCTGATCCGCCTCACTGGACTAGTGTGGAAAAGGGGAAGGTGAAAGCTGGTGCTGCTCTGGGGAACAGCGTATGGTTTGAATTAACTAAGGATGAAATCATGCAGTGTCTATGGGTCGGTTTAGAAAAGCTCCCCTTTATTGCGGAAGCAGGACCATCGCGAGTAAGTCTAAACATTATTGAATCTAATTTTTCTGATTATGGTGTCAAGTTTTTACTAATATGTTGACTGTATGCAGGTACAAGAACTAGATGGAGAAGGTGAACAGGATGAGGAACAAGCACAAGAAGAGGAGCGTAATAGCGAAGAACGTCCTCTTGTGGAGCTGGTGTTAGAGCAAGGACCTCGTGAGGATGATATTCCTCGTGAAGGAATACCTTTTAAAAAGGATGACCCACTTGAGGATGACTTATTAGGCTTGGAGCCTGACCTAAGGGATACGAGTGATAGTGGCACCAGAGGGGATGCGTAACTGTAACTTACACATGATTTTATTGATTGGAATTGAACTGTGGTTATATGAATGTTGAAAACACTGGCATTAAGCTTTTCTGTATGGTTTTAAATGCTATTTGTATATTTATTTTTTGGTTTTATATCGTTATTTGCAAAGCGTAAGCAGAATTGTTAAAGACTGTGGATAATTGGCATTGCTGTAGAATGGAATTGCTAGTTTAACGCCATCACGGGCCGCCAGGTAGCATTTGCATAAGATACAAGGTAGTTTTAGGCCATTGCAGGCCATTGCTAGTTTAAGGCCATTGCGGGCTGTTACTAGTTTTAGGCCGTTGTGGGCCATCTGCGTAATTTTGAAAGCGTAATTGATAATAATGTACATTTCTGCGTAATTGCACTAAAATGATCAAATAGCGTAAATAGTGTATATAAAGAAATGTGAACGGCGTAATGAATAGCAAGCGTAAATATGTATGAATATATTAAAAAAGATTGACAATGCAAACTACTAAGCGTAAAAGGCAAAATTAGTAAAGACGTGAAGATGTGCGTAAATGCCATTCAGATTAATCACTAATTCATAATTGTTTCTTGATGGCCCTTATGTTCAATGATGCGTAAAGGCGGGGAGATTTGCAGCCTGACTCTTCCACACCACCGTCCTGAAATGGTAGGTTGGCCCAGGCTAGACTGTCATCATTTGCTTCAGTTTGTTCAGGGATTCGGGGATGGGTCTGATCATCTGATGTTTCTATCTCCGAACCCCATTCCTCTTCGATATTGTTGATAGTTCTGTGGGTGATTTCATCACCGTGTATCACAACCTCTCCCCCTGCGTAGGGTAGGTGTATTTCCTGGTGTATTGGTGATGAAACCGCCCTCAGTTGGGCTAACCAGGACCTCCCTAGAATTAAGTTGAACCCGGGCATCTCCTCGACGACAAGGAATGTAGCATCCATTGGGAATTGATCCCCTGCCACAAATTCAATGCACACCGTCCCCTTGACCTGAACCCGTGCTTCGTTGAATGACTTTATGCATGTTGTCGTCATGGGATTGATATGGTCGACCAGACCCAACCTATCCATGATGGGATAAGGAATGACATTTGTAGCTGCGCCGTCGTCCACGTGCACCCTCCGTATCCGGTATTGACCGACCCGGATGGTGGTAAACATGGGCTCAGTTATCACTTGACCTTTCTCAGGATCATCTTTGATGGATTCGTTATGAAAGGTCAACGAGGTAGGTTTAGGTCGCTCAGCGTTGGAGGGAAACATGACAATGTGTATCGCTTCCTCCTCCGCTGGTAAACTTTCATCCACGGGTATGGATGTCAGCATGCGGACCATGGCCTCACGGTGTTTTTGAGACATCATGAGTAGGTCATAGAGGCTCAGCGTTGTATTTTTTTGTTTCAGAGCCTGTTTGACCTTGTGTAAACACGTCGAGAAGATCCCATTCTCGGCTGGCTTGTTTGTCCCCTTTGTCTTCTTCCATTCACCCTAAGAGACGGATATCCCTGGGTGGAACGGCATCGGCTGAGGAGTTGTTCTTTTCCTTGCTGAGGGGAGGTGGCTGTGATTCTATACCTTTGTCTTGCCTAGAAGGCGTGGACATAGGGACAGAGGCCAAGGGCCTGGGCCTAGCGAAGCCTAGCGTAGTATGGTTTTTAGCGGCATTACTAGATGTGTCCCCTTCCTTTTGTTTATTAGATGATGGTTGGTGATTTGTGTTAGAGGCTTGCCCCTGCGTAAAAGGGGCAGCTGGTGATTTTGACACCCTGAGAATGAAAGGCGCCGTAGGTGTGGGTGTGGACGTAGCCGTGGCTTTACTGTTACTGGGAGGCTGAGTTAAATCTGGAGAAGGTGCCCGAATGATGAAGGGTGGCCTTGAGACACCACTAGCTGCCGGTGAAAAGCTTGTCCCCCTTGGTGAGTTGGTAGGTACATGCAAAACAAAAGGTTGTTTGGGCGGTACTTTCCTCTCACTATCCGTACTCACCACGTTGATTGTGTAGGGTGCATTGTTTGTGTTCAACGGATCCTTGTACACGTGCGACGCTTAGTTTTCTGGACGCGTTGGACTACTGCCGTCTAGTTTGAGTGAACCATCGTAAATCATGTGTTGAATATCGTCTTTCAACACCCAGCAGTAATCTGTATCATGACCACACAACTGGTGGTAGTCACAAAAACGGTCTAGCCTAAAAGACCTCAAAACTGGTGGTTCGTTAGGTAGGGCTAAAGAAGGATTCTTTAGTAGTTCACAATGACGTCTGTGACGCTTTAGAGCTTCTTCAGATATCTCCTTGGTCTGAATGTATCCTGCGCCTAACAGTTGCTTCAACAATTCTGAATGTTTCACAGGCAGGGCTGCATACTTGGAGCGATCTTTACGCTCAAAGTTTGGTTTCGGCTGGGGGGTTTTTTCAGCGGCAGATGTGTTTTGGCTGGTGTTACTCGCACTAGCCGTGGTCTCGGGTGATGCCATAGGTGCCTTCTTATTTTTGGTCTTAGCGCCTTCAGCCAGCGTAGCTACCGTCATTGTTGTTGTCTTACCTTTATACTTACCCTTGTTGTTAGCGTTTTTGTAGGTGACATACGCTGGGTCTTTACTAGCCTCTGCAGCATCTTGGATGCTTTTGGTCTGGGCAAAAGCCTGATGTAAGGAGCTAGGGGAAAGATAATATAGCTTATACTTGATAAAGTCGTTAACTGCTCTTTTGAATATGGCCGGTAGATGGGCCTCTGCGATTGGTTCACGGATTTCATTCAAAGTAGCACTCCACCGCTGTATAAACTTTTGGACCGATTCGAGCGGGTCTTGTTTCACTCCCATGAGTTGATCTAACGTGACCTCCGGCTTTAAGTTGTATTGAAAGCGAGTCACGAATTATGTCAGGAGCTCTTCCAAGGTTGAGATGGAAGAGCGAGGGAGGGCTCAATACCAATCCAAAGCTTTCCCTGCCAGAGACATAGCAAACACATGGATGATTGTGTGAGGCCACTGCTGTAACAATAAAGATTCGGATCTGAAGGTAACCAGGTGAATGTTGGGATCTCCCTCCCCATTATATTTAGTGAAATGGGGTAAGGACATCCCCGGGGGCAACGACGGCATGGGGATTGCTGGACTAAGAGGATCATCTTGATAGAAGTCCATGACCTGTATAGTGTCTGAGCCAGCAGCCTTAAGGCGTCTAACCTCCTCAGTGAGGGTTTGAATATGTAAGAAAGCTTGATCCAAACTTGTTGATGAAGACGTCTGCGTAGGAGGAATAGGGTTTTGAACTGGGAGAGCGGTGCCAGGGAGTGGAAGTAGAGGAATGGATTGACTGGCAGGTGGTGTAGCGGGGATCCCTGCGGACGAAGCTACCTGCGAAGACCACCACCCACCAGATTGAGCAGAGAGATTAGCCGCCGCTGGCTGCGCGGGATAGGGATAAGGATATTGTGGGACCATCTATGGAATATGTGTTGCGGGTGCCACCGAGGGTTGCATGCCGTACACCGCAGACTGGTTATGTTGTGCCACGGGGATGATCCACTGACTCACGGCGGGCTGTTGGACAGATGTCTGTGGCTGAATGACGGCTGTGATCTGTTGGGTTGGAGGAGGCAGAAGCGATAAATTTTGTGCCGGATTTTGCACCAGGCGAGTTGTAGGCATGGCATGGGGTTGGACGTAAGGAATGAAATGAGGTGCGGTGGATGCTGAGACCACCGACGAAATGCTAATTACGCGCGGTGATGAGACCGCCCCCATGTTATTTTGAGGTATTTGCACCTGCAAAACAGATGACTGTGTAGTGGCTTGTGGGATGACAGGAATATGAGTTTGTGTGGTCATGGCTGGATTAAAATGGGTGGCTTCTCTGGTGAGAGGGAATAAGGGATTTATGTAGGTATGGGGGCTCAGAGTGTGACACGAATGTTCAAACTGGGCTGCAAATTCATCATCTTCTTCCTCCCCGTTCTGAGGTTCCAACATGGACCGGGTAGCCTGACTCCTAGCCATGACCAATTGTGTTATGATTTCATGGTAATGTTCTGTCAGGGGGATGATGTCATAAGCAGTAGGAGTGAAATCCTGACCCCCTTTGTGGATCAGCTCAAAGTTTCTTTTTGCCTCGATTTCGGCTCGGCTAAGGGCAAGCTTTGCCTGGATCTTGACGCAGATGAAGTTATATTCCTCAGGCATCACGACAGTGAATACAAGATCTTTGCCTTGTAACCTCAACGAACGACGTGACAGTCCCTGAGGGCCCATAACACCAGAAGCTGGTCCAGTGGCGGTGATGGGATTCACAGATGTGGCACCCGAGTTAATGGTAATCATGGCGGTTGTGGTTGTGTATGCGGAATCCATTGGTCAAGTAGATTAACAGCGACAAGTGACTAGATCTAAAAATCGGTGGACAAAGAAGATCGCGATTAGGCTTTCTATCCTGTAGGATTCCAAAGGAATCGTTACTGTGATCGATCTACACCGCACGATGTTTTGTAAACTTCCCTAGAGGTATTACGTTCACGTTTTTGGAAACGCAGGTACAGATTGCTTACAGGGCTACCTATAAAAATACGAATTGGAGGCTAGGCTCTCCTTCTAGCGCCAGAAAATTGTAATGATGAAAAATGTCGGTAGCTGGAATACCAAACAAAATCCGTGTACACAGTCTTAACCACGAATCCGTGTGAGGGCTGTGCCGGAGGAAACGAATCTGCAGTGCCCTGAACGGTCTTGTCAATCAGACAGGGAGTTACTAAATTAGTAAATCGATGCAGATTATAGGTGTTTCGTGAAACAATTTGATTCGATAAATTGCGAAAGGNAGACACAGTTGGTTGATAGACATCCGAGCTTGACCTTCCTTGCACTCCGTCTTTGGCTTACAAGGTAGACCGAGCTCCATTCTGCACTCCTTGTTAAACAATTTTTCTTATTATTTTGTGTATGTTTCGCACAAGATAATCGGGNACCCGAAAAAATGAGTATTTTGTATACAAAGTTACAATGGGAAGACCCCGATTATCTTGTGCGAAACATACACAAAATAATAAGAAAAATTGTTTAACAAGGAGTGCAGAATGGAGCTCGGTCTACCTTGTAAGCCAAAGACGGAGTGCAAGGAAGGTCAAGCTCGGATGTCTATCAACCAACTGTGTCTGATCAATAGATCTTGCCAACCACACCAGATGATCTCTCGATCTCTGATCTATTTTCTTCGCTTTGGATAGTCTCTGCTCAAAACTGCCAAGGATCACAACTGTATTTTCACCAAAAGGTATGATCGCTCCTGCTGCTAAATGCTCGAAAATGTCTCTTGTTTCTGCTCAAGGATGATAACTGCCAAAAGATGAAGATGCCAACCGCTGCTCTCTTTTCAAAAGTCCCTTTTTTCTTTGCCAACTAGGGTATTTATAAGTTTGACAACATGTAGAAAAGGCATGGCCTCGATGACACGTGTCCCGAACTTTTCGGATACTGTTGACTTGACGAACTGGCTATGTCGCGTCACATTGCAACGTACACTGTCAACACTTTTGTTGAAGCTGCTTCATGATTACGCATAATACGGTCATCAGTGTATTGCGCGTATGGATAACAAATGCGTAATTGCTTTAGTCAGCTTTACGCTATATTACATTTGTTTACATTGCGTCGTGTGGTAGAGCATAACAAAGCATGAAAATAGTGAGTCAAGTTGTTTTACGCTCATTTACGCAGCAATGTGTAGTGAAGCGTAAAAATGGATTAACTTGACGATAAATTACGTTGTCGTACGCTGCGTAGTGTAACTAGCGTAAAGTGATCAATCTGCAAAAAGAAAGGAGCTTAATCTGTCTCGCTTCCTTTGGACTTTCCCTTTGACCTTTTTGAAGCTCATTACGCTGCCTTGCGTAACAGAGCGTAAGTTCAACCCTGAACAAAAGACTTAGCAGAATATGCGAGAAGTCGCATATTACGCTGCTTAGGCCTTAAACTTCACCAATTCTGCTGAAGTAAGTTACCTTCTGGTGTCAGACTATGTTAAGCAGAATTATGCTAAGCGTCATTACGCTATGTTGCGTAATGTAGCGTAAAGACAAAAAACATAGTAAAATTGAAATTTGTAAGGAACTTGGAGACTTGATGGCGGGCGCCGTTTCACCTCGCTTTGCCTTGTTCTACCTTCTAGAATTCTATCACGAACGTTTGCCTGAGTCGTGAATCTTCACCTANATTCTATCACGAACGTTTGCCTGAGTCGTGAATCTTCACCTGAAGCCGATTCATAATTTCCATGGTGTTTCACCATATGACATGAAAGGCTTAGAATTTGTCACTACCTTAACCCACTTGCAAACCTGTGCATCACTCAAAATCAGTTTGCTTGCTAGTGAGGTGATGTTTGCTAGAGGTGAAGGGACCTTGAACTTTAGTAGTTTTTTCTTTCTCTATCCCCACACTTTTTTTCTTCTTAAAATGTTTTATTGAGGCTTAAATTGAAGAGGTTAGAAAAATACATACTTTCAAAAATAAGTTTTAAAAACTATATGTACATCATTGGAAACTTATGATACTTAGTCCTATCCTTAGGTGTTCTCTTTTGTTAGCCTCTGTTAGATGTATTCTATCCAACACCATTAGGCTTAGTTTGTATTCTCATTCTTTCCATTGTTTGATGACGAACTAGTTGTAATTTGGTTTACCAAAGTGACGATTTATCCTACATTATGAAATGTTTTCACCTTACCAATTGCTTTTTGTTCCTTTTTGTGAAAGTTAACGTACTTAAGATCATTTCATTGGATGGTTACCTTCTCAATGTGCTTAGCAAAAGTGATAGCATTATGCATGGATACTAAATGAAGTAGGATAGACTGAATTTCCTCTAATGTAGTCATTTAAAACACCTTCAAAATGTTCAAAAGTTGTTCATCAACAAGTAGATGAGTGAGCTCCATTGTGGCTTATGTGCACCTGGAGATGAACTTAGAGATGGATTTATTCTTCGCATATTTGATTACTAGGAGTTTTTGCAAGGTACAATTCCTAGTGATATTTTATTTAAACCTCTCCACAAAGGTGATGAAGAGTTATTCCAAGGAGGTGATAGATTCATAAGGAATAGACTTATACCATTCAAGTGCTTTTCTAGTTAAGGAGACGAAAACGTTTCTAAGGATGATGTGGGGATAGTTAACTAATAGCATGCATTTATTGCAAAATGTGATGACATGATTTGTGGTATCAAACTCTTATTATACTTGGTAAAATTTGGTAGGGAAAACCCCTTAGGAACTTGGATAAGTGGGATCAATGGGTTGATGGGATCAAGAAGGAGATTGGCAATAGAAATAGTATGATTACCCCCATGTAATATGTTGGAATTCCATGTTTGATCCTCATTAACCCATAACCTAAAGAGGGATTTTGAAGCAACAACATTAACTCAGGAGGGACCCTAGGGATAGATGGCACAATAGGATTATCCAAAATGGGGGTTATGGATAGGCAAAGTTGGCTAGGGAGGTGCAAAAATGGGCACTAGGAAAGACTATGAAATGTTTTAGAAGGGCATAAATTAGGAAGGTGGAAGAAATCACAACAAAATTTATGGTTGTTGGACTTATGGTACCAAGGATGATGACTAAAAGATGCTTAACAAAGGATTAGAATTTTGAGCTTAAGCAAGAGGTGTTCGGTTCATAGTAGATGTGTTTACAAATATACTATAGGTAGGTGAAAGGGTAACTACTGGTGTGGTAATTGATGAGACGCGATATCGCATGTGTCGCGATATCGTGTACGCGATATCACGGCCGTCGCGATATCGCATCCCATGCGATATCACGTCGTCCGTTGCGATATCGCGTACGCGATATCGGGGTCCGCCACTAAATCTATAAACAAGATG
>MNCI01011846.1:167773-203160 GCA_015680685.1 Gnetum montanum | reverse complement strand
TTGGGCACTTCTTAGAAATTTAAACAAATGCTCATTATTTCGGATCTCTCCCTTACAACTCAGTCATGGGAGAGATGGCCACCTATGCTAATCATATGGGGCCCTCAGTTCTTTTAAGTTTTTGTTTTACATATTTTTTTTACAACGTTTTGGTTTTACAATGTTTTTGTTCTACACGTTTTTGTTTTACATGTTTTTGTTTTACAAATTTCTTTAACTTTTCTAATTTTTGTTTTACAAATTTCTTTAAATTTTCTAGTTTTTTTTACAACATCATTATACTTTTCCAACTTTGTGTGTGTGTGTGTGTGTGTGTGTTCCACCATGTAAGTTTGTCACCTAATAAGTGTTCAGAATGATGGTATGAACTATTTTCATATTCATTGCTAATGTTTGGTTTTTACTTTTAAGTCACAATGTTGATACTAAGGTATGTTTCCTTTGATATGGTAGGAAATGAGTTCACTTCATCCATCCATCCACCAGTTTCTATGGTCTCTCTCGGCTTGGATATGTACAGTCCCTTCTTAATAAGAACTTAAACGAATCGGTGATTGAGCATTTCTCAAACTAAGGAAGGACTCACGGATTGAAAAGGGTGTGACTTCAAGGGAACTTGATGCTTTTGTGTTGGTCATTCTCTTGGGTGCTTAAATGTTTCTTCTTGAGTTTTCTTGCTGTTTTGATGTTACCCAATTATCGGAAGTTGAGACAATAAAAATAAGAAGTCTTTGCATGGTGTGGTTCTCATGCATAAAAACACAAAACACAAAAAAAAAAGAAAAAAAAAAGAGAAAAAGTGAGAATTCAAAGCACACCCCTTAGACGAAATAAAATTAGGCTACAAGCACTGGTTATGGAACCAAAAGTATTCCCTCTAACTACGGCCCTTCTCGCTTCCCATTCTCTCCTTTGTTTCGTCGGAATGGTGGTGGCTCTTGGAGAGTGCATTCTTGTTGGCTAAGTGGATGGTTTAACTGAATGCGTTGATGTGAAGTCACTGGATGTGGTTGGTTTGAGGCCGACATTGGAATGAGATTTGCTACGTCACATTGATCATGAAACACACAAGGGACTGTACACCACCTTGTTCTTGGGATTCCATTCCATCCTCTTCTCTCCACCGTTCTCTCCACTATTCACCTCATTGTCGGTTGTATCATTAGTGTATATATTTTGGTCGATGCATTCTTTTCTTTTTGGTAAATTCTTACGGTTAAGACTTTAACTCTTGTTCCAAAGGACATTCTCAGAGCCTACAGACTCTTTGAATGTGGGTTTGTCAGAGCATTAAGGGCATGAGCCTGCTTTGGGGAGGACCCACTAACATTCCTATTTAAAACCTTAGTTAAATTCTTTCCCTTAACATTTTGCAATTAATTTTATTTTATTCATTACCATATTGACATCCATTTCATTGATGCCATAGTTGTCCCTTTTTATCTATCTTTCTTATTCCTTTCCTTTCTCCATTCTAACACTACCGGAGGTTCATGATTAGTCATGGGGGTACAGGGCCTGATTTTTTTGATTNTTGCTAATATAAGATTGTGTTGTGTGTGCAGATGGCGACCATGCAAACAACATAGCAGATCTGGAGCAAACACTTGGAGTGGAGCCGTGCTAGAAGCAGTGATGCAAGGAGGAAGATCGATGGCACGCTTATGGATGGACAACGAAGGTGCAATCTTGGCGTTGGAAGTAGCAACACTTCTTTCTCTCTCTTTCTCAGTTGCCAACAAAGGCTTGATGTCATTGTAATAAGGTGTTCACCCTTGTTGTCATGAACACCAATTTTGTCAAGTCTTGTAATAATAGTCCGTTCACATGTCATCCCATTAGTTCCATTTCCCTCAATAATTCCATACCTACCTGATATTATTGTAAGGAACTCGAGGAAAATTTTTCATTCAGTCATGGGGGTATGATGAGATGCGATATCGCATGTGCCACGATATCGCGTACGCGATATTGCGGCCATTGCGATATTGCATCCCATGCGATATCACGTTGTCCCCTACAATATCGCATACGCGATATCATAGTCTGCCACCAAATCTATAAATAAGAGGTGGCACTCCCTTCATTTCCCATCTTAGGCTAGAAGTAGGGAAACTCTGGCAGTTTGATCACTCCAGAGATAGAATATTTTCCATGTGCCCGCAGTAGGAGTCCCCAAGTGAATGGATCTTTATTCGAGTAGCTTTGTACCTGAATGCAAGTTGTGTACAGAAATAAAGACAAGGTTTGTGGATAAACCGTGCAGTACATGGAATAGGTTTATTATTTGTTATTTCCTACCTATTATTTATTACCTACATTAGCGTGGCATGAGTACGACTTGGTTACGAGCATTGACGAATGTGTACGGCTAACCAAGGAATCGGCTACTCATTGTGATTAGATTCTCTCACCCTTGTCTCCTAGAATGCGGAATGAGTACGACTTGATTACGAGCATCTACGGGTGGGTACGGCTAGTCAAGGAGTTAGCTGCTCATTACGTTTAGGCTAGTTAAGTGCCTCAATATGACCACTTTGAGCACGTGCGTTACGTGTGGTGATCCTAGTAACGATTAGTGTTTGGTAGCCACAGTTGCATAGTTCAGGGTGTGTACGGTAAGTGGGAACGGATGCTGACGCTAGTTAATTTAAACTTAGGTCCTTAGTTAGAGTTAGTTAGCTTTCTCAACCCTTCACCCTTTAGCATAGGAGAAAAATCATAAAAGACCATAAAAATCATATACCTTAGACTTACTTAACCATACACCGTGACAACAACAAGTAAGTCTGGGAAGACAATGAATAGCCCCAAGTGTTCCATGGGGCGTTTAGGCATTTAGTCTGTGGAGTTCGACCGGATCGCACGTGCTACGCTCGTTTCATATGGTTGAGTGTAGGGGTACCTCACCACTCATCAGTAATGACAATCAAAGAAGTGGACATGGGTGTAACAAGATTAGTAGTTTGAGAAATTTACATGAAAAATGGATTAGTAGATTTAATGAGGTTGACTTGCTATAGAATTGGTTTTTACAACTATGTGGTGTGTAACTAAAAGAGATCTATGGGTAGTGAGTTGTGAGGATTTTTGCCTTTATCATCATCATGGATGCTGATGCCCCCACCCTTACTTTGTTGATCTTGGAATTGATAATTGTTACTACTGAAATTGAGATTGGGATGTCCCATGACATGATCCCCAATAGCCTATCTTTGTTGAATCCTCATGTTGGTTGCTACTTGAATCTCATTCCTAATAGCCAATTACTCTAGTAACCTTACCTAATTAAATTAAACTAACTCAATGGGATGGCTCAAGTTGGGTAGGAATGGTTCTAGGCCATTAGTTGTTTCATAGGCTATCATTCTTCTTAATTCACCTTCAAAAAGAGCTAAGCTTAGCTATCTCTTTGTGCATGCAATCTTATAGTCATGCTAGTTCATGGATGCTGTGAGGACCTGTGCCTTCTATATCTTCATCAATATGTGAATTTAGAAGTTATGTGAGGATTGAAAACCTTCGCCAGAAATGCTATCAATGAGTGTGTCTTGCACACACTTAGAAATAAAGATTAAGCACAACTAGGAAAGTAAAACTCAAGTAAAATAATAAAAATGTGAAAAATTATAAGTGCTAGAAAGGATTTGCATGCTACTAGGCAAAAGGTTCAAGATACTAGAAAACCTATTGGTACTCATTCTAGCACCATATATGTTCCTACAAAATTATTATTTCCTAACCTCACAAGAATGCCTCCATAAATTAAGTATAAAATACCCAACTCATAGCCAAAAACAAATTTTCATTTGATAAAACCTTTGATAAGTCAATGATTATGAAATGATGGGACATAAACTTCTAATTGAATGTAAACTTAGCCTACCACCCATGAACTAGAAATGGTAGGGAAATGATGAGGAATAATAAAGCTAAGTAATAAACTTAATTAGTCTAATTGATGTAAATAAAAACTAAGTATGGAAATAAAAACTAAGTATGAAAAAATGAATAAAAGAACATAACAATGATAAAAATGGATAACTTGACATGTGGAAAAGGGTCTTAGTTTCCTTCCTAACTAATAAAATACTTAATAAGATGAATAGAAAGTGTTTGCCTCTTATGGTGGTCCAAAGCTAAAATTTTTGGTGAAAAATGTAAGACAAATAACACTAATAATAAAGGATTAGTTTATGAGTAAAATAAGAATTTTGGTAGTAGAATTGAACCTTTGGATGATGAATATATAAGTGCAAAAATTTCAAACATCATCCAAAATCGATTTGGTGTCAAAATGAGGTTGTTTTGATCAAGTATCTTGTAAGTGACATTGGAACTAAAAAAATTCTAACTCTGAAATAGTGATGTTGATGCTGAAAAATTCTAACATTAGGATAGTGGTACATGAGCTTTCAAACTCATGCTAACACTAGTGTAGGTGTTAATGCTCAAGCTATGGAGGACTTGGGCACTACCAAGAAGAGCTATGGTGCCTATGGAGCATGAGGGTAATGTTGAAAATGCAAATGCTCATGCTCTTAGTTTCTCAAAATCCAAAAAAATATTCTAGGTCTCAAGAAACCCAACCTAAATTTGAGTTTTGGTCTCATATTTATAAACTTAGGGTTTCCAAATTTGACACCGAAGTCAAGTGGAGTTAACTCAAAGTTTGCTTTTAGAAACTTTAAAGTAGAAGACTAGATGATGTTAATTATGGGAGTGGTCATGTTGATGCTAACATTGGAAATGGAAAAGTGGAGACATATTCTAAAATCAAAAACTTAAAAATTAATAGAAGTAAGAAAGAATGTATGGAATGTAATTTTAATAAAAGGATACATAATGATGAAATTAAAGCAACAATTTAAGGGGGGTTTTGGAACTAAAAAATAATTGAAACATAGATATAGCCTAAGATATATAGTCCAAATAAAACTTTATAACTCAACATTGTCCAGTAGAATCAAACTCATGACTTAGAGCTTCCAAATCAATAGTCTCATCACTAGGTTAATATTTCATTATTTAGAAGTAACAATTTAAGACCAAGAGATATCTTACTATAAATAGTTGTACTACTTAGCATTAATATTCTAATTAGGTAATGAAATTAATAAAAATATAAAAGTAGAATTTAGGCAAGATGGTCAAAATGGAGATAGGCTACTTGGATTTTATGTAATTAAAAAATCCTAACAAAACTAAAGGACAAATTTTACATGACAATAATCTAACAAGTTATTGTATATGGTATTGAATGTTGAGTCCTAAAAAATAGGCATGAATAACAAACTGGTATGACATAAATGCAAATGCTTATATGGATATCAAAGACAGTAAAGGAATGTTTGCAGTAGCTTTTATTTTAAATAAGGTACATGAGACCCATAAATTTTTTTTTGGCATATCACTGTTCTAAAAAAGTTGTTGAAAGAAAGATTTAAAAGGATATACAAAAAATAAATTGAAGATGATACGAAGAAATTGCAGATAAACAAAGATTTAGCTCTTCATAGAGATGAATGCTAAAAGAGAACTCATGTTATTGGGACAAGGCTAGGATTATGATAATAAAATCATTTGGCTAAACTCATATTACATTGATTATTGCAATACCCAAATTTTCTATATCATAAAAGGACATATAATGTGCTAGCAAAATTAAAAATTAGTTTAAAAAATTAATACCCTTATAGTAAAAATATAAATTATGAATACAAGTAAATATTTAGGAATGCTTTTTCTGAACCATACTCGATGAGTAGAACTAAACAAAAAAAGATTGAAAATTTTTTAAAGATGGAAAGCAAAACTTAGCAACCCTCTCATTTTTATTTTTTCAAACAAATGAAGAGGCCAACTACCAATCATAGATTAGTAATGCTAAATAATGTGCTATCCAAAAGTCTTCAAAGATAGCCAATAACTAACATTAAATAATATTTCATCCATAACACCAACATATTTGCTCCAAGAAAATTTGTCTTCTATGTTTATGTCTTTGTATTGCAATGCACAAGGAATGAAAATGCGAAAGGCAAGTAGAGCATGTATAGAAAACAACAAACCATGAGAATTCAAAAATATTTTGGAACACAAGATTTATTACCAAACTTGAAATTAGTTATCCTTCTTATCATGCAATCATAATAATATGACCAAAATTGTTATGGATAGTAACTTGGATAATTTTAAATATAGTAAATAAACTAAAATTCAACTTAGTTTTTCCAATATTCTCTTAACCAAATTATAGATATATATATATTTTAAATATATAACTAAGTTAATTGCCAATAGATTTAATGCATATCTCAAAGAGTTGTTAATAGGTAGAAAGTTATTTTTTTAATACAATAGAATGTGACTACAAGAAACAAAACATGTGATCATAAAAATTTCATAAATACTTCTTCTAAATAACTGCACAACCTACAATGTTATATGTATAAATAATTTATAAGGTAAGATTAGTCAAAGATTTTTTAGAAAATGTCATAAATTCAAAAAATAATTTCAATTAAATGAATTTAAAATCAAAACTCAAGTATTATAGTCAACACTACTTTTTTTTTGGAAAAGGTTGAGAGAATTTATATTCCAAAAAAAGGAGCTATACAGCTGTACAACGTAGGCCAGGGCCGCTGGCCCCACACCGGGCAAGAAAAATCACCCGAAATTCCCCAAGGACCGCCCCTACCACGGGCATCCCCATTGGTGGTAGGCGGCCTTCCTCGCCTCAGCCATTAATTAGCATACATTCTCGAAAGATTGTGTTTGGGATGTGGGTTCTCTTTGACAAGGTGCATGCTAGGATACTATTGTTAGATGCTAACATACTACCATTTGAAGTTGAGGTAATATATTAATTCTTAACCTACCATTAAAGAATTGAATCTAGCAAGAATCTATGAACTATGTTAATTATGAATATGAAAAAATGATTAGTATAATAGTGGTAACATATAGTTACAAAGGTGGGGTATTTAACTTAGGTCTAGTTTCAAATTCCTAATAGACTAATAATCCTATAAAAGAAGGTTAATAAGCATGGTTTAAAAAACATGAAAAATCAAAGGAAGCTCTAATTCTATTATCAAAATATCAAAGGAATCAAACTTAAAAAAAGGTAAAATGTTTACATTTTGTTATCTTTTTGGCTTGGTAACCCCATGTCACAAGTTCAATTCCACTTGGCAGTACTAAGTTATCAATTTTAAAAAGGAAAATTCATGAAAGGAATTGTAAAATTGGTTCGATATTTTTAAGGGTCTCAACGTACATAGGAAAAAATTTTTAGTTTAAGATTATTAAAATAAGAACGTGATCTCATCATTTTAGAATGGAAACTAAAAGATTGAAAAGAAATTAATATGATCTAGTGTGTAGACTAGGTTTTGAATAACATATTATGTAACTAATTTGTTTAGATGCAAATGAAATATTATAAGTTGTATTTTATATAAATCATTTAATATATCACCATTAGTAGTAAGGAAATATTTTGTGAATGTGTTATTACACCTGATTAATGGATACCTATAATGTTGATATTGTTGAATTTGTACAAATAGAATGCTTTGAATGTTTTTAGTTTTTACACATATCATAAAATTTCAATCTTAATATTAGTGTTTAGCAATTTAAAAATAAAAATTCTATAAATAATTTATTATAATAAATGATTTCCAAAAATATACATGAAAGTTAATGTTTGGCATTAATTTTAAATTAATACTACATTTACAAATACCTTAAATGAATATCAACCAATGAAAATGTTAAAATGTATTGAATGAGTATAATCTATTTAATTAAAATTTTAAAAAAATAGAAAAATGGTGCAGCTCCTCTCAAGAAGAATAAAGCTAATAACATAGTTCTCTAAAACAAAAGAACGCACATCCATCTTCTCATAATGTTTTAAGACTTGAAAAATAGACATAAGATTCATCGTATCATAAGTTGAAGCTAACACATTAAAAAACGCAGTTATCATAATACTATGCCAGTACTTTTATAAAGTAAATTTGTCCAGAGAATACATTACAAAAGCTGTCCATGCTTATATGGCTTCCGATCCCCAGTTAAAAAAAAAAAAAAAAAACCACGTACAACTGCATTGCAAGCTTAGCTAAGAGATATGTTTTGACTGATGAAACTTAAATTAACATGGAAAAATTTTAAAATAGTAAAATCCCATATAACACATACTTTACAGGTACCATAAACCATAAATAGATTGCTACTGATTGTTTGCATCAGGGATTAGATTAGACCACCCACCCCTGTATGTAGTTGTTCTGAGGATGATCATGCCTGGGAATGCTTGGCTCAGCAGGAGCATAATACCTATCCTCATAAACAATTCAATGATTGTCAGGCGACAGTCTCAATTAAGAGAAAATGCCATTTATTTAAGAATTCAAAGATCGACAGATTGTCATTTATTTTATTCATTTAAAATCCATTTCTGGAAAAAAATTACCCGATTTGCAGAGTAGGCTCACAGTCAACAGCATTTTGTGGGGTTGGAGGAAGAGCATATACAGGGTTTGCTATTGCATTAGAATCCCATTCACGAGGAGGAGCAGCTTGTAGCTGTGCATTACTGTAAACTTGACCTTCTGTTTCGTCAAGCTGAAATGCCAGTTTAGGTATCTCCATTTAGTTGTTTTTTTGAATTTGTCGTCTGTAACTAAAAACTGATTGAAATGGAAAGCCAAATAGTTTAGAAGATGTACGTTAGCTACCAATTGATACCTTTTTGCGCAGAGATTTATTAACTTCTTGCAAAAGCCTCTCCTGGACCAACCAACGCAAGAACATCATTATTCATGCCTCATTGTTTATTGTGGAATAAAAAAGGAAAGTTTAAGAATGCATGATTTAAAGCTGCCTGAATAAACTGAATTCATTAAGAAAAACAGTCCACTTAAGTCTGTCAGCACTTCGTTACACAACAGCAATGTGGCTTTGAAGTCTTCAGCCTGTTAGCAAAATAAGTCTGGATTCTGTGTTTCTGTAACGAGTTTTCGAAAACCAATAATCGTCCCTAACGGAGAGTTTGGCTGCCCTAGACTTAAAATCGCATTCGGTGATTGTATATAGGCAATTCTAAATTCCAAGTTTTGGATGGGCAGTCCATACAACTTTTTTGAAAATTGAGGTAAAAAAAAAAGCACATCATAAAAAGGTGAAATATGCGCAAATAATGTGAATCAAAATTGATATCAACAAGACGTTAACAAGATATGAAATTAGTAATTAACACCGTAAAAACAAAACCTTCTAGGACCATAAACTGCTCACTAATTCAGGGAGGGTAAAATCATTAAAAGCATCCAACTTGAAAGCAGGAAGAAAATAAAAATACTTTTAAAATATTTCGTCAGTGTTCCTAAGTATTTTTAAGAAATAGGAAACTTATATCGACTCTAGACGTGATTAATCCTGGGAAGTTGACAACTTCAATTTTGTCCAGGGCATGGAACTTAATACAAAGATGAGTATGTTAGCATCCGTGAAGATCCATTACCCTTTACCAGATATAAGCATACAGAATAACTTCCTACCCCTACTTCAATCTGACTGCATTATCTATCATCATCGGGTTGAACAACTCCAGACGTATAAAGTTCTATATCATCCTTAGTTATTAAAAGGATATATATCAATTAGAACAACGAAATCCTGGTTCTATATTGGCTGGCCACTGAAATGGTAACATACATAAATTCAAATAGCTTCTAGTCTTACAAGTAATAATGAACATTTTAAAGCAGTCAAGTCTATTATATTGCATTTTCTTAAGCATTTAAATAGTTAATTACAGCTACAGACAAATAATATCGATATATTTGAAAAAGTTTTTAAATACATTATAGAAAATAATTAATTGGTGGATAAATTTTTAGGCTGCATCATTAGAAACAGTAATAATAAATATATAAAATAAACATGTATATAAATTAAATTATTTATAATGCTTCATCGTTACTTTTATAAATTTTATTTAAAGATCCAGCCTTTACTTTTTCAAAGAGGCTGAATACAGTATAGCTACAACTAGAAGCCCTATACTTTTTAAGATTATGTAAAACACCAAATTGAAAATTGCCAAAAAAAATTTATAAATATTCTAACTTTACAATAATAATAAATATGCACCTTAAGATTTACATACCTTTTTCTTTAGATCATCCATCATGTCCATCATTACTTGTGTCTGTACAAAATATGCAAATATGTTATTATATTATTAATTTTATTTGTAAATATCTAAAAATTATATTTTTAATTTAAAACATATAAATAGCCTCCTAAATTTTACTTAACCTAGTGATATTATGGTCAAGCATTACATTATGAATTTTAAATAACATATAAAGTTTTAAATTGGTAATGTTTATTTTCTTTCCAAATACCGATTATAGTGATTAAGGGCATACAAATCAATAATTCTCTTGTTAGGGAAGGTTTAGAGGTAGCACTGTTAACAAGGGAAGGTTTAGAAGTAGCATTATAGGTGAAAAAAAGGGAAGTTATCTCATATAATTTGGTCATATACAAAGAAAACCATAAAATCTGTATGTTAAAAGGTTTTATTATTTTACATAGACTGAAATATAGTTAGTTAAAAAGAATAAAGAAAGATACCTTAGTTTAGCTCTTACTAGAGATGAATGATGAAAAAGAATTCATGCAACAAATCCCAAGACATTAAGATAAGGCAAGAAAACTAATGATTATGACTAATAGCATACAAATATTGCTAAAACATTTACTAGTAGAAAATTTAAGCAATCTTCATAGTCATATTTTATCATTTATTAAATTTTAGGACCAAATAAAGTAGTATATTACTATGAAACTCAAACATGTTTATTTTTTAAAAAAACTTTCAATACTATATCACTATTCTAGTTCTTTCTTATGATAATTATGAGTATCAAATAGCAAAATAATAATCAATTTTAAAAATAATGTAATTGTAAAACCTTTATAATCTTTTAAAATTAGATCTAAAGATTATTAATGATATCCTATAAACTTTAAAACTCACATGCATTGTTCAATGTTAAATCTACATTGGTAGAACTTATAGGCATACCTATTAGTGCCTTTTGTTGTTCTAAAAGGAAATGGCAAAAGTTACAATCCAAACATTTATACATATATTGTTTTTTTTTTCTTTGGAAAAAATCGAGCGAAATTGTATTCCCAAAAAATAATGCTATACATCCATATAGCGCAGGATAGAGCTGCTGGCCCCACACCGACCAGGAACTTTATCCCAGAATCCCCCGCAAACCACCCCCGTCGTGGGTCCCGTCCCTGATTGTTAACCAGTGCGCATTCCTGAATTGGGCCCCTCCTGGCCGTTTCCCGCCCCCCCCCCCCCCCACTAGCTTTTGGGGGAGTTGTGGTTGGAGTTTCGATTCTCCTTGACTGTCTGCGGCCTTGGAACCGACTCCCCTGGGCTTGTTGCTAGGTGCCGTCTGTTTTCCTCTATTATCTAGGCAATGCCCGTCATATGGTCTATGATAACATCTTCAATCCAAAGCAGCGATGGGATTTGTGACTGCGGGGGGAGCGGCGAACTATTAGGACGTTGCCCCACAGTTTTTTCTCTAGGGCTATCATTTGTCCTCGGCTCCTCACCCTCCAGGACCTACCCCAGCCCATCCCACCCACCATGAGCATCGTGGAGGACCTTGGGGGTGTAATCGAGGCCCTGTTCGCGGCCGCAGTACCCTCCTCTAGGTTACCGTGCCTCCTCCATTTCCATTGCTACCCCTACACTGGATGAGGCGGTGGCTGAAGCTGCGGTTCCAAGGTCCCAGCCAGCCAAAGAGCCCAAATCACCCTTGGGTGTCTGCCCTAGCACCGTCGTCGTAGAGACTCCCAGAGGGATAGTGGAAGGTTAATGGGAGCCTTGGCACACATGTTCTAGAGGAACCTGATGTGCACCCCATTCAGCTTGTGGTGCGAGCTTGACTGAATGAAGCATTGCTCCACCAGCTCCGCCGCAGCACGCTAGTCAGGTGGGAGGGCTGTCCCTCGTATGTGGCCTCTTGCCGTCTTGGGGATGGGGAAATGGAAGAATTCTACGGCCACGGTGTGCTATCCCGCAACCGGGGGAACATGGTCCCCCCTGGCAGGGGCACCAATCGCGGCAGCCACCGCCTCGACAGTGACCAAGATTTGGTGCCCTCGAAACATGGTAACCTCTCCCCCCCAGTTCATGTAGAACGGCTGGGTATCCATCTCCGAGTTGGCCACAATGCGTTGTAGCACATAGGTCCACCTCATTCGTGTAACCCAGCGCTAGAGATCTGGCTGATTTTGGAGAGTAGTGGTAGGAGGCTCAAGGTGAGTGTGCGTACCCATGGCCATAGTAATTTCACGCCAGAGTCTGCGAAACCTGCAGGCAAGCATGACCAGTGGCAAAAGAGCCATCCCTTTAAAGACCCGATCGTTCCTGGCCCACCAGAGAATCCACAATGGCGCTAATGTTGGCGAATTGCCAGAGAACTCAAGCGGGGGCAAGCCGGTCGTACTCCAGAACTACCTGGCCACGTGGCAATCATGCAAGTAGTGGTGTAGCATCTCTGTGCACTGATTGCACATCAGGCAATTGGTATTGATGGGCAAGCCACGTGCCCACAGCCATGCATGAACAGGGATCACTTGGTGGAGGACCAGCCACCCGAAGGTTTTGATCTTTTCCGGTAATATGCCCTTCCACAGCCGCATCCACTGGGGTTCGGTCGAGAAATGTCATTGAAGTAGCTACTGGGGGAGCAGGGTGACCTCATTCTCATGGTTAAGCAATCTGACGTGAGCGCAAAGCTGTTGCCACACCTAGGAGTCTGAATTGGCAGCCTCCCAGGGACGATATTTTTGCCTTAAGATCTACGCCCACAAGGAGGGGTTGTCGGATGTCGAGGAGAGCCGACGTAGAAGCCTTTACCTTCCCAAGGCTGCCTCGACCACAAATGGAAAAATACCTACCCCCTGCAGGTCGGGGACGCATGGTCTTGTCCCAGGCCACCAGATGCATTTTTGTCCCTCCCTTTCCCCCCAACCACACAAAATCCTTGAGGATCGCTTCGATTTTCTTGATAACTTCGGAGGGCAGGGTGGCCATTGAGGCCATGAATCTTGCCATGGCCCCCAACACTGTTGATGCTAACACGATTCTCCCTTTTCAGGACAGGAACCTGTTTTCCCAGTGTGTTGTGCGCTTTTGAATTTTTATTATGAGGGCCTGCCAGGTTCGTTGTTGGTGCTAGCTGTGGATGGGTATGCCTAGGTATGTGTCCTTCGCCCCCTTGGGCAGAATCCCCAGAATCTGGATGACCTTGCTTTGCACAGAAGGATGAGTATGTGTGAGATAGAGCATAGACTTCCCAGGGTTGGGGACCATCCCCACTTCACGTTGCAGCCTGTTCAGCACCCTCACCAGCGCCTTCACCAGCGCTCGGGCCTGCAGCATGGCTGCACGGGTAAAAATCATAGTGTCATCCTCGTAATGGGTGGTTAAGCAAGGGATTCCATGCATGTTCAGTCCCTGGACTCTTTCTTCGGCATAATAGATTTGTAGGAGGTCCATCACCACTAGGAATAGGAATGGGGAGAGAGGATCCCCTTGGCGGAGCCCGCGGCCGATGCCGTGGAAACCCCACAGGTGTCCGTCTATGTCCAGCGAGTACCATCCACCCCGTTGGATCTGCAGGCATAAATTGAAAAACGATTTAGCAGATCCTTTTGCTTGTAGCACCATCCTAAGGCCAGCCCAGCTCACGGAGTCGTAGGCTTTAGTAATGTCTAATTTTATGCAGAGCCTTGGTAATTTTGCGGCCTTAAGGGAGTGCTGAATTTCTTGTAGGAGTAGGACTTGATCCTGCAGATGTCAACCTTTCACGAACATGGCCTAGTTTTGTCTCACCAACCGTGGCATGAGGGGCCGCATCCTAGTAACCACCATCCGCAAAAATAACCTTAAAAGCAAGTTGCAGACTCCAATGGGCCGGAACTACCCAGGAGAGGTGGTGTTCTCCGTCTTCGACAGCAGGACCACTTGGGAGCAGTTGATTTCCTTGCGCACTTGTTGCCATGCCAGCATACTATACATATATTGTTAAATATGTTTATTCATGTCAATTTAAAGATAAGTATAGTTGTAGATTTAGATTTACTAAGTTGAAAAGATAGGACCTCATATTTCAAAGCACAATTAATATTAAACCATGTCGTTATTGATATCTAAGCCTTAATGATTTGGAACTCTTCATAGTTATTTAACCTCCTCAAGATTTTCCTTTTTAAGTTTTGTTTTCTTGTAACTTTGGTTAGTGATGGTGATCCTGCTTGTTAATAGAAATGTTCTTTGTTAACAAAAATTTTATCCATATTTAAGCATTATATATGTGACTATATAATATAGTAATGTTTATTCTATGGGATAGATCACTAACTTTTGTCACAATAATTAGAAAGTTCACTAAGTTTATTGAATAGTTTTCTTATAAAAGTTTTCTTCCATGTACTTTAGGTTTTTAATGTAATAGTTACTATCATAAGAGAAGAGTAGTAATATTTTACACTTAGCTTATCTTTTTAGCCATGATGATCTAGAGTTTAGTCTCTCTTAATTATTCCTTGTAAAGTATTACTTTTTAATCTTTTACTAAAGAATTTCTAAGCTTTTTGCTATGATTTTAAAGTTAAGACCATATTATAAGTACATAAAATTTGTACTATGTGATCTATTAGTAATATTTATTATAAAAAGTCTTAACCAAGTTAATATTTAGAGGTGATCATTTGAAGTAATGGTAAGTTGTTATTTTCTCAAGTCATAAGACTTAGGTTTGAGCCTAGACATGGCCACTAGAAAAAGGGTTAGGTTTTCACTCATCCACTAGGACCTAACTTCATAGGATGAAAATGCAAAGTACATGTATTTTGATAGTTAGTACAAAGATCTATTAACTAGTATGTACTATTAAATTGTGTAAAAATAATTCTACAACTACTTTATTTGATAGATATATCAGGGTCTCAATGTATGTTAATACAAATCTAGTTTGAGTTCTTTTTTCTTATGGTATTTTAGAGAGGGAGAAGAAAGGTGTCTCAAAATCTTGAACTTTTTCAAACAATATTTACTCTTAAGACATATAGTTAAATTATAACTTTATAACTCAACTTTGTTATCTAGAATTAAACCTAGAACTTGGAGCTTCTAAATCAAGAGTCCTACTACTAGAGTAACACTTCAATTCTAATACCAAACTAATATTAACAAGTAACTCTTTAGCTACCTTGTTAACCAATGACATATTTGAGCTTTAACAACATATTTAGAGGGTGTCAAACCCCCGAAAAATAATAATAATAGTTTAAAAACTTCAAACTACATAAGATCATCAACATAGAAAAGAGAGTCAAAAGGAAAATCCTAATGGTTTTTTGATGCCACAATCAATCCTAAAAAATCCTTCCTCTAAGGGAAGAAAAGGATAATAGTAAATTTCCTAAAATTAATTTTTTATTTTTATTTATTTTGGTGGGGGGAAGTTGGGGAAGGAGTGCTCGACCTCAAAATAATTGTAATATAGATATATGCTAGATATATAACTCAACATTGCCAACCAAAATTGAACCCATGACTTGAAGCTTTCAAATTAAGAGTATTACCACTAGGCTAATACCTCACTATTAATTTCCTAAAAATAATTTCTTTTGATACCTACATAGTAAAATGACAATAACAAGTTTCCTAAAAATATATCTTTACATATATATATATATTGAAGATATTAGGAGTTACTATTTTTTAGTAAAAATGAGGTGTTAACCTAGTAGTAACACCTAGTAGTATGGATCTTGGCCTAATAACCTTAAGTCATGGATTAGATTATACTAGGTAGCACTAAGTTATAAACTTTTATAAATCTTGGGGTGTACCTATATTTCAATTATTTCAGGTTCCAACATCCCACTATTTTTTAGTAACTCATTTGCTAATTATATAATTCCTAGACCAAAAATTATATAATTCTTAAGCTATTATACCTTCTAGAGTGTTGTTGGAACCCAAAATTTTTCTAAAAAATATTTATCTCTAAGACATATCGTTAAATCAAAACTTTATAACTTAACATTGCTTACTAGAATCAAACCCATAACTTGAAGCTTCTAAATCAAGAGTCTTACCACTAGGCTAACACATTATTGTTGCTATGATATCTTATGATTCTCAAGTATATTATTTTCATTAATCATTACAAATCATAAATATACATAACATATATTTTTTAAATGAAGTAAAAGGTATGCAGGAGCGGAGACAATAGGAGCGAAGGCAGGAGCGGAGGCCACAGGACGGGATGCATGCGGGATGGTCGGACTGGCAGACACGGACATGGGGGGGGGGAGGGGGGAGAGGCAGACGGATAGAGACTTCGGGGAATGCTACAGAGACAGAGCAGTGCTGAGGATCAAATTCAGAAGCCCAGAAGTAGACACATTGGCAAGATTGGAACGCAGCCTGATAGGCAAATTTGTGTCTGAAGGGGCACGACCTCGCATCGATCTGATCCGGCGCTGGGCCCGAAATGCTTGGGGGTTAGACTTGGTGACGATTACTTGCTTGGCAGGCGATCGCCTCCTATTCTGTTTTGCGTCTATGGAAGAGTGAGAGAAAATCTTGGTGGGAGGACCTTGGTTCTACGGGGAGCGCGGGCTGGCTCTGGCATCTTGGCGCCCGGGAGCTCACCAGGACCCGACCCTGTTTGAGCGAGCGCCGGTTTGGATACGGCTATATGACCTTCCCCTTGAATATTGGTCGTCAGTGTTTCTACGATCGTTGGCAGATCTGTTCGGTGAGTTCATCAAGTTTGACCACTCCACCGCCATTATGGATCACCTGGGATTCACGAGGTTCTACGTCTGGCGACCTCTCCTAACTAAGGAACTAGTCAAGACACTGGTTATCGTCACGGACCTCGACGAGGAGAGGGTCCGGGTTTTGTTTGAAAACTAGCCGATGGCTCAGGCCTAGCAGAGGGAAGCTCGAGCGGGAGAAACCTGGGCCACCCAGATGGTTACACGGCCACACTAGATGATAGGTGGTGTTTTGTCAGAAAAAAAGGCCGAGTCGCCAACAAGAAACCGCCAGCACCCAAAGGTGGGGCTCGGCGTCCGGGGAAGGGATCCACTTTGCAGGGAGCGACCTCCAAGGCTAGGGGAACTCAAGGCTTGCCTACGCTAAGCGGGGGGCCACTCCCTGGTCCTGGAGGACAACAGGAGCAACTATTGAAGGATGCCCATCATGTGGGGCCATCGGAGACAGGTCGGGTTGCCGCGGCCAGTTTGACCAGTAATTCCTATTTCCATGCGCTGGTAGGGATCGGTGCTCTGGGCTTCGTGGGTGTCCAGTTGACGCGCACCCAGGCAGGAGCCGAACCGCGGTAAGGATCCCACAGAATGCCCTACACCCCAGGTGGTTTATCCTCGCCACTACACCCTAGGTGGTTTATCCTCGCCACTACACCCCAGGTGGTTTATCCTCGCCACTGGTCACAAATTGGATTAACACCAGTCAAGGTTCAGCATGGCCCAGCTCCCCTCCCAAAGAGACGAGGAGCCTACGCAAAAAAGGAATGACGGTATCCCTTCACACGGCCAAGGTAGGACGATCGGACAACCACGCCCGCCGACATAAGGCCACGCAGCTCTTCGTTGATTTGGGAGTGCAGCCCATGCTCCAGGAGGTTTACCAGCGTCCCATATCTCCATGAAGGTCCTATCCTGGAACTGCAGGGGCCAGGGTACCCCATACAAACGACATACCCTGCATTGTTTGGTGTGAGATGAGAGGTGTGACATTGTATGTTTGCAAGAAACAAAAATTCAGCAGAAGGAGGCTCAGACGCTCCTTTGGCCAGGGTGGCATAGCCACCTAGCACCCAGCAAGGGGCGCATGGGTGGCCTCACGATCCTAACCAAGGTGGACTCGTACGTCCTGGATATGTTCGATTGGTGCATCACGGTGCACCTGCCCGGGCCGGATGTGTGGGTTACCAATGTTTACGGTGCCTAGGGGTGGTAGGCGCGCCTTCAAGAGCTATCTTGGGTCGCGGGGCTGGTTCCCAAAAAGGCCAGCTGGTTACTAACTGGCGACTTCAACTAGAGGCTCTTCAGCTGGGAGAAGACCAGTGACAATTTGGCGGAGCCCCCAGGGGCAACCGAAATGCTCGCGTTGTTACAGCATAATGACCTAACTGACATGGAAATCGTGGGGTGCAAATACACATGGAGCAACCACAGGTAAGGTGCCGCGAGGGTCCAATCTCGTATTGACTGGGTGTGGGTCAGTTAGAAGTTACTGAACGATTGGGATATCCATGTCTACGGAGGTCCCCGCATGGAATCTGACCACCAACCCATCTTCTACCAGCTGGAGCAGGGCAAGTTCCAGCGACATCGTCCCTTCCGATTTGAGCGCACCTGGATCTGTAAGCCATGGCTGGAAAAATTGGTGCAGGACATCTGGCATAATTACACAGCCTTGGTGGACCCGTGTGAATTTCTAAAGAATGGGTTGAAGACCCTGAAAAAAAAATTAAAAACATTGACGCTGCCGAAAAATATAGCTTCAAAACCTGCAGAAGTCAGCTCCAGGCTAAACTGCAGGATATTCAGTCGCAGCAGGAGCAACAGGAGCGCGGGGCAGACCATACAGGGGAGGAACTCGCCCTGTAGGCCAAGCTTCAACTTTTGCACCACGAGGAGGAGGAGTACTAGCACCAACGGGCCCGTGTGCAGTGGCTAAGGGTAGGGGATCGACACACAAAATTTTTCTTTTCTGCTGCGAAGGTGCACTGCAGAGCTCGGCATGGATCGATGCAGCGCCTCGTGCAGGGAGATTTGCATCCATGCTCTGGCATCGACAACCTCCTGCAATACTGGCAATAGGTCTGGAAATGGCAGCCGACAGACCTGATTTCTGTGCTAGTGGAAAAAATTCTAAATCTGGCTAATAATTTCCAGCTCCTGCAGCCATTTTCGCGCCAAGAGCTTCGTGATGCGCTGTAGAAAATGCCGGTAGACAATGCACCAGGGCCAGATAGCTGGCCCATTGAATTATTCCGTGAATTCGAGGACGTCCTCAGGACGAACTTGCTTGACGCTTTCAACCACATGCTGGTGTGGCGTCAGGTCTGAAAAGAAATCAACTGCTCTCGCGTGGTGCTGCTATCGAAGATGGAAAATCCCACATCCCTAGGCCATTTTCACCCCATCGGTGTCTGCAACTCCCTGCTGAGGTTATTTTCTCACCTGCTCGTGGCCAGACTGCGACCGCTCATGACACGCCTCATGGGTAAGCACCAGGCCGCTTTTATGAAGGGTCGTCACCTTCAAGACCAGGTCTTGCTACTCCAGGAAATTCAGCACTCCCTTCGGGTGGCCAAATTACTGGGCCTCTACATCAAGTTGGACATTACCAAGGCTTATGATTCCATCAGTTGGGCTGCCTTGAGATCAGTGTTGCACGCTAAAGGATTTGACAAAGCGTTTGTCGATCTCTGCTTGCAGATCCAGCAGGGAGGGTGGTACTCATTAGATATTGATGGGCAATTGTGGGGCTTTCATGGGACTGGACGCGGGCTTTGTCAAGGAGATCCTCTCTCCCCGCTCTTCTTCCTGATGACGATGGAACTCCTACAAACGTACTGTACGGAAGAAGGGTTCCAGGGGTTAAATGTGCACGGCATCCCATGTCTCACTACCCATTTTGCGGATGACACCATGATCTACACTAGGGTCGTGGTTCCGCAGGCCAAGGCATTACTAAAGGCGCTGGATCGGCTGCACCGGGAGGTGGGCCTGACGCCCAACCCTGGGAAATCGGCTTTATATTTCACCCACAATCATCCTTCGGTGCGCAGCAAAGTCATCCAAATCCTGGGGATTCTCCTGGGGGAGGCGAATGACAAGTATCTGGGCATTCCCATGCATAACTGGCACAGACAACAAACCTGGCAGGCGCTCATTGTGAAAATCCAGTGACACGTGACACACTAGACGAATAATTACCTGTCCCACAAAGGGAAGATTGTGCTGGCATCCGCGGTGTTGGGGGACATGGTGAGGTTTGCTGCCTCGATGGCCTCCCCACCACTGGGTGTCACCACTAAGATTGACCAGATTATTTGTGATTTTGTGTGGTCTGGCGACAAGGGGGAAAGAAGATGCACTTGTTGGCATGGGCCAAAATCGCATGGCCCTGTTACGCAGGGGGGGGGGGGTTGGCCTCCTCCCCTTCACGCTTGAGGAAGCCTTAGGTCGTCAAAGACTCCTTCAGCGCTTGCCCACAACAAATGAGGACCCCTCCCTCTGGGTTCAAATCCTGAGGAAGAAATACAGCCCCTGGACGACAGTCAATTCTGACTCCCACATTTGGAGGCAGCTCTACGCACAGGTTAGATCGATGGGCAGTGTTGAGGAGATCTCTGCACCCCCGCCAGCTCCTTCAAAAATAGTTCCCAATAGATCTGCGCTGGATGCAGCTGTGGAAGGGTATCCTTCCGGAAAAAATTAAAACCTTTGGGTGGCTGATCCTCCACCAGGCCCTCCCCGTTCGCGTCGCTCTGCAGTCATGAGGCCTGGCAATCAGTACCCAGTTCTCTCTGTGTAATCAACATGCAGAAATGCTACAACACTTCATACATGGGTGCCACATGACCATGTAGTTATGGAGAACAGCGGGGCTCCACACTCCAGAATTCTCGGGCAATTCGTCAATGCTGGCGGTGCTCTGGATCCTGTGGTGGGCCAGGAATGATTGCATTTTTAAAGGAGCGGCACTCCCTCTTGTGAGCGTTCTTTCCAACAGGATTTGTAAGCTATGGCACGAAATTATCTCCGCAATGGCTCCTCCTGTCCCCTTCGAGCCTCTTGTTGCCAGTCCCCCCACCATCCCGCTTCAACCTACAATTCAACTGGAGCTGGAACAGCAGTAAGACCGAATGCAGCGGGTTTTCAGGGGTGTCACTTTGCGAAATATGACCACCCCCCATGACGCTAACCAGGGATTGATGCCCCCGGGACAGACCCTGGAGGAGGAGAGGCAAGAGCTTAAAGATGGAACCACTAACATCCCCGGGGAGCATATCTTGACCCTCCCTACGCAGGGTTGGATTGAGGGCGTCCCCAAAAATCGTAAGACCGACATCGCCCAGATTATTGAAGAAAATCGACACTGCCACGTGGCCGGGTCAGGACAGCCCAGTACTAGCAGCAACTAATTCCATACCCATGTCTCCTGGTCGTTTGCTGGCGCGGGAGGACATGGTGCCCTAGGGGGGTCCTAGGGGAGCTTCGGGTGAATTCCTTGGCCGGAGTGGGGCCAGCAGCCCTGGCTCGCGCTGTACAGTTGTATAGTTTTTTTTTTTTTGGAATATACATGTGCTCGACCTTTTTCAAAAAAAAATGAAGTAAAAGGTATGTTAAAACCAAAACTTCTTTAGAAACCCCAAGTCATATGTTGGACTCTAGAGTTATACAAATTATGCTTAATTTCTCTTAAAGTTTCATGTTGGCTATATGTTGTAGGCATACATATATTCATCTAGTTCTAATTTCATCAATCCCCCTTTCCAACAAAAAAAAAAAGGCACAAAACTTCCATAACAATATGTACCTACAAAGATATTTGAGTAAAACTTAGGTAGAAAGTAAACATGACTTAAGTGTAATTTAAACTAGCATTCTTTTACATGCATAAATCTTAGTAGAGAATGAGATAATCAATGAAGTCACCTCTCATTAGCATGTATAGAATATAATGATATTTAATTAATAAACAAATGAATTATCAATTATGCAAACCCTATTACCTAATTATTAAACTAAGGTCATGAGAAATTGCAAAACTATAAGACATCTTGTTGAGTCAAACATTATTAAACTATCATAGCTATAAAAAATAAAGTTGTTCATATAAAATTTATAGGATGTCTTCTATAAGTCATTTGAAATTTTATGTTTTATTAATAAAATATATAACAATTTGCAAAATATTTAAATACACACAAAAGGGTATTTGTTAGTTTAAAATAAAAATAAAAATCTCATTTATAATACATAATCCAAAGTTTTAAATATATATACCATGTATTTTAGTAGTCCATTAAATATACCTTTCTTGCTCGAACTTGTGTTAGTGCTACCTCAATTTGTCTTTCAAGGTTTTGTAGTTCCCTTATGCTTAATGGTCCAAGATCTTCACCTAAAAGATGCCTGAAATAATTGAATGGTAATTGATATTGTATTTAAAAAGAATATAATTAAAATAATAGATTATAATGAAAAATGCCAACAAACCTTTGAGAACGTTGTAAAATTTCCACCTTTGTTTTTAGCTTGCTTACTTCATGATGCCAAGTCTATATTAATTTTAAAAAATTTAATATTAAAAGAATATATAGTAAATCATGAACATCTGATTTATCTTTCAATTCAAAATATTAGAAATAAAATACTTATTTTATAATTGTAATACTAAAAATATTCTTTGGTATGTTAATTCAATACTATAAACTATCAAAATTTTTTGGTAGGTTAATTATACAAAAAAATTTAAAGTCCTATGCTTTAATTATAAACTATAATCCTGTACTTTAACTATAAATATAGGTTGTGGACTCAATTTTTGCCTCTACTTAGGAGAGTGGCAGAAGTGGAATAGCCATGTTTTATCTATTGGATAACATCATCCACTGTGTGGGTAAAGTTTGTAGTACAAGGTTAAGTTTTCTTGTCTCAACAAAATTAAAAAAGTGTATTCAACCTTATAAAAAAGAAATTTATTAATTTATCAATAATTTGACTTGAATTGAGGATGCTAGAATGATTTAATTTGGCAATTACTATAACTTACAAGATATCGGTCATCCTACCCTTATCAAAGTTGATACCATTAAATTTACCAATGATATTTTATTTAAAAATAACCAAAATTATTAAAGAAGTCTGCACAACCTATGATGATGTTAACTATAATGAACCATACATTTAAAAAACACCTCATTGTTCTGGTCAAAATATAGGACTGCGTTTTAGATGTAAAGAACGACCGGTTATCAGCCCTTTACAAATATATATCTAAATAGGAAATTTTGTTGTGTAAGTATAAATTACCTGGGCATCACGATCTGAGTTATTAGATTCTTGCAAGGCATACGAACATTTTTGGTAACGCTCCAATGTCTTCAAAGTCCTGTACAAGTATATTAAGGGGATGCAAAGAGGAAAAGAAATTAGCAGACGACCTGGCAATCATGCAGCTACGTAGACATGTTATATAGTAGTAATCAGAAAAGAATCATGAAACTGAACATTTTCTTTAAAAATTATATTTAAGCAAAAAAAATAAAAATGTGCATATGCTTTTAGGTGATCTAAGACGCTGATTGCTAAAACCTCCTACCAGGGCACTGCCAACCACTTAAATGCTCAATCCTTTGTGCAGTCACCTTACCAGACAAGCTTTATACTCTTCTACCATTCTGACCTATATAATTTTTTCCAACAAGCTTGGCTTAAGTTATTTAAAATGAAAGATAAATGCAACTTCTTATAAAAAAATGTAAATGTAAGTTATTTGGATCAGGAGATCTTGAAAGTGAGCATCACATTTTCTTAGTTGCCATCCCTGTGAAACATTTTGTTGAAGCCGTATCATATAATGTAATGCCTGTGTAACTGATCCTTTGGATTTTCGAACTAATCATTGAATAACAGCTAATGAGCATGTCTATGCCAATGAATCTAACTTCAGTAGTGACGGTGTCTGTGAACATTTGTTAGGGAATTTACTTTTCATACAAAAGTAATTATTTTGCAGTAATGCTAGCTAAACTTGGTTAGACTAGGAAACAACATTCTGATATAGCAACCAAAATGTTAACAATTATTTAATGCTAACAAAAAATCTCCCTTTATGTTATTAATTTATTACAACTTTCTATTTATTTTCAGAACTTCAGCTTTTTAATTTTTTCTGGAGATGTAGAAGTAGTTGTTGGGTGTTTTGAGGTTGGTGTTTTTAGGTTAGAAAGTTTGTAGCTCTTTCGCAGAAAGACCAGGAGAGCTCTTTCCTTAAGGTTTTACTAAATTGTGTTTTTAACAATGGCAGGTTCAAACACTTTCTTCATACCTTGTGTTAGGAGATTCACAGAAGCTCCAAAAAACTTTAAAGTGACATGTAGAGTTTTTCCCAGCTAATTCAACACTTTCTGAAGTTATTTAGTATGTGTTGAGATCATCTGGATGTTTTGTTTCAAGCTATGCTATCTCAGGGAAAAGACTTTACGAGTTTTTAAGAGAAAAAGAACTATTCAGAGAACATTCTTTAAAATTCCGTTGTACAAGTTTAGTTTCAAAGCCAAAGTCAGCCTCACCATCTTTTGGATCATCTATATATTTTTTATGCATTTAGATACTTTTTAAAAATATTTAGATAAAAATGAATTTTCACAAGAGCAAAAGATGTGTTTGTTGAAAATTCTTTTGATCCAACTCGGTAATCGTAGACATGTAAGGCCAAGCAAAGCCTATCTTTTAAAAAGAAGTGATTTATGAAGCCGTTATAATGAAAAGAGTTTGATGACACTGATACGATTATTCTTAAGAGTCCTGAAAGCCATGACACATAAGCACCGAGAAACCATCTAAATGATTTTTACAACCTCGTAATTTTGAGGGGCCATGTAAACAAAAGGGTCATCCTTATCTTATTCCAACGGCCTAGCACAATGTACAGCATAAGCCGAAATTATCATGCTGAAGGAATTTCATGTAACAAAAGAATTTCTTGGTTATCTTTATTTTATGAAAAACCAGCTGATAAACTCTGTATTCTTGGAAAGCTTAGGAAATTTTCTATTGTTTGAGAAAAGGAAGTACTACAAAAGATATTCAAAGGCTAAGGTTATTTTATGCATTTTCCAAGCTATCAAAGGCTAAGGTTATTTTATGCATTTTCCAAGCTATCAAAAATTGCAGTAATTCTGGTAGTGCAATTTTGAGAGATGATAACTAAAAAATGGTCAAGTTTCTGATGCTATAATTTTAACCAAGTCTTTCCAAAGATAATAGCTTTCAAATAAATTTGACATCATATCCAATCGTTATGAGATGAGGGAGAAATGATCCAATCATTGATCATCATTCATTTTGCTAGAATTTAGGACTCAAAAAATATGCTAAATTGAAGAGTTAATTTCTCCTATATCCCTATATATTTTGAGACAAAAGTGTAGCTTCATGTAGCCACCTATTATAGATTCCAAATAAATCTAGAATCACTAAAAAATATTGTCAAATGACTAAGAGATCATCTAATTAGTGATGCCATTTTCTTAAGGCCACCAAGTCAGGCTTTGTAATGCTGTCATCAATGCTAACCAAGGTAAGCCATGTAAAACACATGATCAGGATTATGAAATTGATTTTATTTAAATAATTTTAAAAATCACATTAGCTTTGGCTATTTCATATGAAAGTGCAAAACACTCTCTACAAAAGACATTATTTGAAGAAAACGTTACTATGTTGGCCATTTTTAAATGATAAAAAGTCTTTCCTATCATCTCATACGAGGGATGAGCTATGTGACTAATTATAAATACATGATTTATTACCTACCCAAGTTATGAAAACCATCTAGATAAATTCAAAAGACTATGCAGGATTAAAAAGGCCATGTTAAACACTAATTAAAAAGCTAAAGATTATTGAAAATTGCAGTTAAGCCATTCAGCCAAAGCTAGAATAAAGAAGGGTCAACTCATCTAAAAGCTCTCATTAAAAGGCTTGATGTCAAAGTTGTCTATGTTACAAAAAAAAAATACTTCAAGGTTGTACTAGCAAAACTAAGGTTGCATTGTTATGGATCATAATATAAAAAGCTTATGTATGAAGCTCATATGTTGAGTAAAGCTAAAATGACAAAGCCTAAGCTTCTTTTACTAGAAGCTTGAAAATCTCTTTAAATGTAGCATAAAGAATTAAATGGAGTTATAACAAAATTGTTATCTCAGTAGCAAGTTGAGATCAATGTTTTTCTAGGAAACTCAAGACCATTAATGTTAAGATGAAATGATAGCTTGCTTTCTTGATTTGCTATGCTTTAATGCTAAGCACTACCCTACATCTCAAAGTGGTAATAGAATCCCAAATGAAATAAATATAGATTCTTCTACTTCAGTATCTTCTTCCTAACAAATCTATAATGGCTCTAAAAATAGCTATGGAGAATGTTTGTTATAAAATGTAATTTGTGAGTTCATTCTAGTAATTCTAGTTTCAGACTCTAGTTCTAATGTTAAATTTTCTTCTTTCTCTCTTCTTCTTTCTTCTACTTTCTTCTCTACTCTATCTTCTAGAACAGCTATGTTTCTATATTCTCTCTAGTTTTGTCCTGTGTATGTCTCTGTTTTGAGATTGAGTAAGTGGGTTTTTCTTTCTCTATATTCTAAAAATTAGTTCTTATGGCTTTGAGCTCAATAGTGTTGCTTAGTCTAAATTGTAAAAGAAGCCATGTACATTTGTTTTTTATTTTAATAAAATACTTGTACCTCTAAAGATCTAGGGAGAGTTTTACAGTGAAGTAAGTTGGCCATTCTACTAACTAAACCATCTTAAAAGCTCAATTTATGTTGTATTATTTCTGTCAAGGGTGCTTATTCATCAAGGCTATTATTTTTCTTTTTGGAATTTTCCATTTTATTCTAATTAGCTGATTTTTTATTAGGCCTTTATACATTTCAACCTCCTCCCCCTCCCTCTACTTCCCTCCTCTTCATGCCTTAACCTTCATCCAAGAAACAATAGTGGCTATTTCTAAAATTATTATAAGTTGGAAGTCCATTCATAGGAGGAAAAAGTCTTTGTTTTTTGCCTATAAGTTGAGGGTAAAGTTCAACAAAGGATATGAAAGTATTAATAGTAAGAAAAAGATCTCAAATTTGTGAAAGCTATCAATGATGGCTTATGTTTTTGGGCTATTGGTCCAAAATAAAGAACTCTACACTAGTTTCCATGATTTTTCCCTACATTATGGTTTTTACATAAATTTGTATGTGTGTCTTTTTTTGGATTTTCTTTCTTTACTATTGCTATTTTTAGATGTGATTAACTTTGTAACAAGTGGTATTTGAACAACTTAATAAAGTGGTTGCAGACAACAAATAGGCTTGTTGGTAAGAATTGGAACATATAAAAGTGTTCTAATGAAAGATATCTTGGCACAAAAGGATTCTAATAAAGCACTTTAGCCTTTAAAACTTGCTAAGATGCAAGATCTATACACCATGGATTTGCATTTCCTAGAAAAATGGGATGTCCACAAATGTGCTTTAAGGAAACCTATATGAAACATTGTAATAAGAAATTAAAAACAAATATCAATAGAATTCGCTATAAAATATGAGATAAATATAATAATATATTTATTTATGTATATATCTATATCATTTCATTGGCATTTTTTGCTGTATTTTCAAAAATAAGTTTTGTTTCTATACATGTATCTATGTATCCAAGTCTCAAAGTACATAAGTCTTGTGACACACAAACAAAATAGGAAAAAGCACTAATACTAATTTGACCCTATTTAAGCAATGGAATTTTGGCATTTCTTTCAAATGAAATAAATATTTATACTCTTTGACTAAAATTAAGAAAATAATATTTCATAAAGCTTTAAATTTGAATAAAAAAATTGTAATACCAATATGAAAGAATGAGTTTCTTTGTAAGATCATCTAAATGATATGGTGGCTTCTTTTATTAAATTTAAAGAATATAAAGTGAAAATTCTAGACTTCTAAAATACTTTGCTATTTTGAAATTTTTGCCTAAACCTTAGAAACTAATTATTATAACTATCATTACCTCTATGAGTACAAATAATATTTTTTCCAGAGTGTAGTTTCTACTCTTCAATATGTAGGAAAAGAGACTACTTTAAAGATAGGTTTAATCATCAAGTAGTTCTTTTATAGTTGCAAATAGAGGTAGATCTAGTAAATGTGTATCATAGTAGGGGAGCTAATTAAAACAAGGAAATGAGTAAAACTAGAGGAATTTCTAAAAGCAAGATTGAATACTAGGTTTGTCATACAATTGGTCACAAGAAGAGGAACTATCATGGTTACAATGCCTAGAAAACATCACAATAATAGAAGGAAAAGATAAAGTTGGACAAATTGGAAACTAATGCAAGTCCACATATAAATAATATTTGAACTATCTACAATATTTTCTTTAAATACAACAAAAGATGTCTAGATTATAAATGCAAGTGCCTCATTTCATACATGTCCTAATCTATTTTTACTTCATATCAACCGATTTCATTAGGTATTGTTTATGCAATTAATGAAGTTAATTTAAAAATTTTTGTTGTAAGAAGTAATACAATTCAAACATGACATGACCATGAACATATACATGACTTGCAATTGCTCTTAGGAATTTTTTGAATAAATAATGGCTTGTGGTCCCACTCACAATTGGTACTACAATAATCATTGTGACCTAATACTTTAACTAATGATAAATGTTCATTCGAAATAATACAACTTGCAATTTTATCAAGAAAACTTGCCTATCTATTTTCCAATTTTAGAGGCCATTGCAGTTGCCACTACAATTTAGAATTTACTCATAGTTTTTTTACTAGTTTTTAATTGTAACCAAGCTCCAAATTCATAATCCAACTTGTCAGAACTATGATAAACTTTTTCAAGGGCATTATAACATTTGAGACCCTTCTTATGCCACTACATACTCTAATAGTTTTCTAATCCCATGTGCTAAAAATTCACCTTTCTCTTTGTCGCCATCTTCACTAATGTACTGTTTTTCATCCTTAGTTAATACAGGATTAGCATGTTCATGGATGGAATGTGATGGACCTATATTAATGGACATTTTAGCATCCAATTCATCTATCTCACCCATCATCATTTTAAAAAGTACGTTTCATATATTTCATATCCTTTATTAAAACTTGAACTAATTTTTCTTGAGAACCATGAATTCCAATCTATAAAGAAGGATTTTTAGTCCACAAATTCAAGGGATCTATAAACAACAATTTTAATTTTCCAAAGTGCCACAAAAATAGATATAAAATTAATAAGATCTAAAATCAAAAGATTAGGACTGCCATTTGAAGTGATGGTAAGCTACTCATTTCTCGAGTCAAAGAGTTGGGTTCAAGCCTAGATGCAATCACTCAAAGAGATTAAGCTTTCACTCATATGACAATCCTCCTAGAATCTCTCTTGGTAGGATGAGCATTACGGATCCTAGTAACTTGGAAAGATGAGCATTGTGACTCTAGGTGATGATACAATTTTTAAAATCAAAACATCATACATCTTCTTTCTAATAGAATGTGAGGATCATGAAACCTCAACTCCCTCTTAAGCCTAGGATTCACTCCCATCCAAAAGCAACAAAGATCTTAAATATTTTTTTAGATCAAGGAGAATCACAATACATGTAAAAGAATTCAGATCAATTAAGCATAAATGAGAAGTCCAAGGATGAATTCCAACATTTCAATAATATGTCATAACTTAAGTAGGTACAATGAAATAATCCATGTGAAAATCCATAAATAAACCAAGACTTGCAAACAAGCTTTCTAATACTAATAGCCAGGAAATGATATGTTATCATTAGTTTAATTCATGTTCTCTAAACCAATTTTACTTGGCAAACTTTTGCATAGGATGAGGATTACATGAACATAATAAGTTTAGTAATTAATCAATTTCATAATAGAAAAAATTTATAATTGTTAATTAGTTCTATAATACATTTTTCATGACAAAAGTGTTAACTTCTATAGGGATTATTCAAAGTACTCGCTAAAATAATTTACTAAACTACTTTGAAACATAATTAATTTTTTAATGATGCAGCTTCAAATCTACAATTTAGTAAGCTCTAAGGCTTCCCAAATAATCTAATAATCAACATGGACTAAAGGCTAGTTTAGCCATTTTAATTAATCATGTCAAATGCATTAAAGAACTAGATAAAAGAACTTTAGTAAAAGACAATGAAATTTTGGATAGGTGGAAAAATTATTTTCAAGAATTATTAAATGAAGAATTCCCAAGAGAAGACATCCAAAATGAAGAACCAAATTTTGATTTAGTTAATGAACTTTCTTCTCCAAGATGAAGACAACCTTATCAAAGATGAAAAATAGAAAAGCTATTGGACTAGATAACATTTCAATAAAATCTTAGAAAGCACTGGGAGATACAAGAGTTTCTTGGATAACACAATTATTTAAAAAAATTTTAAGGATGGAGAAATGCTCAACAATTAGATAAAAAGCTTTTTTGTTCCTATTTACAAAAATAAAGGAGGCGTACAAAATTATGCAAACTATAGAAGGATAAAAAAAAAGTCATACTATGAAGCTTTAGGAGAGAGTTATAGAGCAACATTTTAAACTTGAATTAATAATATCAGAAAATTAATTTGGATTTATGTCAAGGAAATCTACTATATAGGCTATTTTCTTGTTACAATAATTCATGGAGAAATTTAGAAAACATAGAAAGAAAATCTTCATATGATTTGGTGGGCCTTGTGAAGGAAAAACATCTTTGATAAAAATATTAAAGTGATTTAAGACATGTATGAAGGAGTGATTACTAAAATTAGAACAGCTTATAGAACAACATCTAATTTTCCAATGACAATAGGTCTACATCAAGGGTCTATGTGTAGCCCATATTTATTTTCCATCATTATGAATGAATTAATAAAGAAAATACAAGATGGCATCCCTTGGTGTATGGTATTTGCAAATGATATTATATTAGCAACTATAGCTCAAGAAAATCTTACTTCTAAAATGGAGAAGTGGAGACATGCTCTAGAATCAAAAGGCTTAAAAATTAACAGAAGTAAGACAAAATATATAAAATAAAATTTTAATAAAAAAATAAATAATGGTGAAATAGAGGTAACAATTCAAGGCCAAAAAGTCCCTCACTATCGATAGTTCCACTACCTAGGATCAATCCTCCAATTAGTTGGTGAAATTGATAAAGATACAAGAAATAGAATTGATCCAAAATGGTTAAAAAGGAGACAAACCAATGATGTTCTATCATAAAAGAATACCAATAAAATTGAAGAAGAAATTTTATAGGATAATGATCAGACTTGCTATCTTATATGTTGTTGAATGTTGAGTAGTGCAAAAGAGATATGAACAACAAATCAATATGGCAAAAATATGAATGCTTTGATGGATCTTGAATGTTACTAGGAGAGATAAACAATGTAATCTATACATTACAAGAAGACTTGAAGTAGCTTCTATTTTAGATAAGCTACAAGAATGGTAGGTTAAATGGTTTGGGCATGTGCAAAGAAGATCAAACAATAAGCCTATAAATAAATGTTGTTACATCATTATTCTAGTAAAGCAATCAAAAGGAATATCAAAGAAGACATGAAAAAAATTATCAAAGATGATTTGAAGAAACTACAAACAAATAAAGATTTAGCTCTTCATAAAGGCAAAGGGTGAAAAAGAACTCATGTAGCCAACCCCATTTTGTTTAGACAAAGTTAAGATAATGATGATGATGAATTTCTCTAGTATTTGAATTAAGATGCTACTTCATAACTCTACTTTAGTTATGCTAAATTGCTATCTTGCAACTTTAGCTTCTATTGTTATATACACTAATATATTTTCACTTTAATTAGTGAATCCGTTTTATGTACTCCTTTTTAATTATCATTTTCTTCTTCTTATTTAGCATTTTGGTATGATCTTCCTAATTGTTACTTCTGCTTTAGAATTAACTTTATGAGTACCTTTTTCGTTAGATTAGTCTTTGAACTTGTCTAAGTACTTTTTGCATATGTGTCATATCATCATTACAAAGTGCCTTGGATAGTTTTCATTTCATTGTAAAAAGTTATATTCTTTCACTTTTTGGTTAAACCTCTTAAATTAATGATAAACAAATACGTTTTATTCTATTGTTCTTTTTAACTACAAAATTATTTCAACCATCATCATTAACTATCTATCAATTATAAGAAGATTATCACCTAGAGGCTCAATGCTCATCCCACCAAGGTAAGGTCCTAGGAGGGCAGTAGATGAGTGAAAGTTTAACCTCTTTCAAGTGGTTGGGCCTAGGCTTGAATCTAGTCTTACAACTTGAGCAAAATTCATGTTACCATCCCTCCAATTGGTGGTTCCTAACTATCAATTATACAATTATTTAATTAATTGTCCTCCTAAAGTATTCTTACAATCATAAATAAAAGGATCTATGGCAATGTAGGAAGTTATAATTTTTTCCCACATCCTTTGAAAATATTCTTTAAAAAAATCTTGTATTATCATTGCATTGGAAATTTAACTAAAACTAAAACCAAATGCATTTAATTAAGTTTACAAAGATCCTCTTTGATCTATCCAAGCATACTAGTTTTAAAATTCCTTTACTATATCTTGGTTTTGTCCACTAGAATTGAACCTATAAGCTACGATTTCCATGTCAATAGTCTTACCACTAGAAATTTATTAATTTAAGTTATCAAATTACAAAAAATAATACCTTAATAAATTTTTATATTATCTACTTGTCAAATCAAGTAACTTGTGAATTAGATCCTATAGTTTAAATGTTGAATTCCTATATCTTAGATAAATACATTTCATCATAACTTGGTGTTGTACAATAGAATTGAACCTATAGCCTAAGCTCTCTATGTCAAGATTCTTACCAATAGAATTTTTTTTTCTTTTTTTCTTTCTTAGGGTAAGGTCAAGTCAAGTTTACCTAGGCCACACCTCTAGGTTGGCACCATAGTGAGTGTAAAGGGTGCAAGGAGATGTTGGTCCTAGAAATTTATTAACTTAAGTTATGAAATTGAAAAAATTGTTACATTAATAAAACTTTATATTATCTACTCACCAAATTAAGTGACTTGTGCATTAAATTCTATAGTTTAAATATTTAATTCCTATATGTTAGATATATTTCATCATCATCATCTTGGTGCCGTTTATCTTATCTATGATGGCTGGACCATTAAGATCGGTGAAGGATTTGATAATGACTTATTATAGTTGACTATTTACACATGCTATAGCCCTTGAACATATATTTTTACTATATGTGTCTTAACATATCCCTTGGAATTGAACATGTGACTTGTAGTCTACAAGCCACATTCTCTAATCAAGTGAGCAATAACTTACTAATGTTAGATAGATACATGTGTATATAAAAATAAATGACCAAGACTAAACTTTATATTATGAATTCTTAGGATTTGATGGTCTCCATATGGATTTAATAAAATGCTTTACATATGTATTTCATTCATATTTAAAGTTTTTCTAATGTAAAGTTTCTACACAATTCAATTGTTCTTTTAATGAGGTTTCTGAATTTTATAGCATTCTTTTTTTTCAAGAGCTTTATAATTGCTCAAGAATCAGACGGATTCAAAAAGTTTATAAGAATTTTCAATTAAATCTTTGATGAGCTGCAGTATTGCATCCCATCTCATTTTCTATAAATAAGGGATGGCTTCCCTTGTTTTAGGCAATTAGACTTAGACCCTTAGCTAAACTCTTACAGTTTTACCATTCTAGAGTTATAATAATTCCTGTGTGCCTGCAGTAGGAGTCATAGAGTGAACGGATCTTTATTCGAGCAATTTGTACCTGAGCACACATTTGTGTACGACAATAAAGACGAACTTTATGATAAACCTTGCAGCATACAGATTAAGCTAAATAGTAATTAATTATTGTTAAATGTTTAAATGCTTTCCTAGTTAATTAATCTCTCTCTCAATCCTTGACTCTCCTAGTTAAGTACACTCAGTACGACCGCTTAGAGCATGTGTGTAGTGCTTGGTAACCTAGTAACAATTAGCGTTTGGTAATCCCAGTAGCGTCGCACTGGTTCAGGATGTGTGCGGCAAGTGGGAATGGATACTGGTGTTAGGAACAATTAGAACTTAATTAGTAATTAGTTAATGTAAGTTCATCACTTAGTTCTCCTTACCTTCCCCTATTAGCATAAGACATTAAAAAGATAAAAGTTATAAAAATCATATACCTCAAGCTTACTCAACCATACAACCGTGACAATACAAGTAAGTTTGGGAAGATAGCGATTGATTAACCTTGAGTGTTCCATTAAGGCGCATAAGCACTTAGTCCTTGGAGTTCGACCGGATCACGCGTGAAACACTTGTATTCATATGGTTGAGTGTAGGGGTACCTCACCACTCATCATTGGTGCCGTTGCCAGGGACTTCATTGTTTGTGCGCTACGTAGAACATAGGAAATCATTCATATCGTTGGGACACTAGAACGAACCCTTAGGGTTAATCAAGAAAAGATAAGACAATGGTAAATCACACACCGAACAAGATGAAAATGTCTTCTTCTTCGCACAAGAGCACTTCACCACCTAGGACTAACACAAGAGATAGTCGGCGGCATAACACACGTAACCAAGATCCGCCAGTTCCTCAACAATTTCATGTGGTCTATACTCATCACGATGAGTATGTACCCAACTTTACCTTTATTCTCCATCAAGATGAACAACTGCGTTGGAGAGATTTGGAAGGTAACATTGTGTTACCTCTAGATCGATCAGTCTCCAACATGCTCCTTCGTGATCTCTCACAAATAGGCATGTCATTTTTGTATGCAAAATATGTTGCATGCGATCATGACACAAGGGACTACCATCCCACAGAAGTGCAACGTCAAAGGAACTTGCAACAGGAGAGATATCATACATCCTCGAAGGGTAAATGGCCCCATAACACTCCACATGTCGTGAGAAAAATTGAGGGTGGTGAACCTACTTCAACAGGTTCCCCACCAAATGATGTTCCTCCTCCTAACAATGGTCAGGAGGTGGTGTATCAGAACCTACACTCCACGATTCACAACCCTGGTTCTGGTACCCACGAACACGAAGTGTTCAAAGAAGGAACACAACCACACGATAAGGGAGGATGTTCTGATCGTGATCATGATCGTGGCTAGGACCACGGAAGAGAAGGTAGAAAACATCATCATGGCGATGGTTATCCTTCTTCTTCACCTTCATCATCACATTCACCCTCTCCTTCAGTGTCCGGACGCAGTCATAAGGAAACTAACTGTAAGGATAAAGGTAAACAGAGTGAAAAACATCGACGAGATAGTCGAGAATGAGGATGAGGACACTCTAAGGAATCAAGGCATGGAAGAAGGGAGAGTAGG
>MNCI01011846.1:151079-165065 GCA_015680685.1 Gnetum montanum | reverse complement strand
GGATTGTTTGAGGCTGGATTTGGAATGAGATCTACTAAGTCACATTAACCATATATACACAAGGGGCTGTACACCACCTTGTTCTTGGGACTCCATTCCATTCTCTTCTCCTCATCAATAGTCTATATTTTGGTTGATGCATTGTTTTCTTTTTGGTAAATTCTTGTGGCTAAGAGTTTAATTCTTGCTTTCAAATGATGTTTCCAGAGCCTACGGACTCTTTGAATGTGGGATTGTCAAGGCATTAAGGGCATGAGCCTACTTTGGGGAGGACCCACTGGCATTCCTAATTGGTGCATCAGTTAACTTCTTTCCCTTCAACATTTCCGCAATCAACATTCATTTTGTTCATTTCCACCTCTAACATCCATTTTATCAGTGTTGCCATTGTTTCTTTTTCTCCATTGTTTGTATTCCTTTTATTTTTCCATTCTATTGCTACTGGAGGCTCACTCTTAGTCATGGGGATCCTAGTCCAATTTTTTCAATTTTCTCCTAACCCCTACACCTTGGGTAGTCACGAGTGTTATATCTCTAGAATCCGTATTAGCCATATCACAACTCAACCAATAGACCGTACACCAAGGCAAGGTATCAATTGCACTATGATTTATTTATCCTTGCTAATATGAGACTGTGTTGTGTGTGCAGATGGCAATCATACAACAATGGACTGGAGGTGGAGGAAACACTTAGGATGAACTGGTGCTGGAACAATTATGCAAGGAACAAGATTGATGGCTCGGTTATGGATGGACAATGAAAGGCGCAATTTTGGCATCGGTGGCAACACATCTTCTTCTTTTCTCTCTCTTCTCTCTTAGCTGCCAAATAAGGCTGGATGTCAAATGTGTATAGTGTTCACTCTTAAGGTCATGAACACTAATATTGCCATGTATAGTAATGATTGATTCGTTCACGTGTCACCCCATTCACCATTAGTGTCATTCAAGTTAATAATCCCATATCTTCCCAATATTTTGTAAGGAACTCGAGGACAAGTTTTCATTCAGTCATGGGGGTATGATGAGCCACGATATCGCGTACAAGATATTGCATCCCATCTCATTTTCTATAAATAAGGGACGACTTCCCTTGTTTTAGGCAGTTAGACTTAGACCCTTAGCTAAACTCTTGCAGTTTTACCATTTCAGAGTTAGAATAATTCCTGTGTGCCTGCAATAGGAGTCATAGAGTGAATGGATCTTTATTCGAACAATTTATACGTGAGCACACATTTGTGTACGGTAATAAAGATAAACTTTATGATAAACCTTGCAACATATAGATTAAGCTAAATAGTAATTAATTATTGTTAAATGTTTAAATGCTTTCCTAGTTAATTAATCTCTCTCTCAACCCTTGACTCTCCTAGTTAAGTACACTCAGTATGACCGCTTCGAGCATGTGTGTAGCACTTGGTAACCCAGTAACGATTAACGTTTGGTAATCCTAGTAACGTTGCACTGGTTCAGGATGTGTGCGGCAAGTGGGAACGGATACTGGTGTTAGGAACAATTAGAACTTAATTAGTAATTAGTTAATGTAAGTTAGTCACTTAGTTCTCCTTACCTTCCCCTATTAGCATAAGACATTAAAAAGATAAAAGTTATAAAAATCATATACCTCAAGCTTACTTAACCGTACAACTGTGACAATACAAGTAAGTTCGATTGGATCATGCGTCAAACACTCATTTTCATATGGTTGAGTGTAGGGGTACCTCGCCACTCATCAATCTTGTTTATTTATTTATTTATATTATCATTTTATTTTTTAACTTCATTCTATTAATTAAATAAGAAAGGTCTTACATATCCTACGTATTTATTAGATTAGATTACTTTCTAAATATCTCGACCTAACCTATTAGAATTAAACTTGTAACTTTTACGATGTAAGTTAAGGAGCTCTAACAAATAACTTATACTATTATTATATTCTTTTATAATTCTTTTAAATTATTGTATTGGCTGTATGTCTTGTGGTGTACTTATAGTTATTTGTTCAGGTTCCTACACCTCCTCCCCTACAGAAATATTTTTTAAAATTTTTCTAATAGCCTAATTGATATGCCTTATTCAATTAGATTGAAATTTTCTTTTTACCAAATCATAGGTTTGAAATTTAATTAGATACGCAGAGATTTGCAATACTATTCGATATGTTGAAATTCACAACATTTTTCTTATATTACCAACTTTGACAAGCATGATGCTTTCTATGTACAATGTGGAATAATTCTAAAGGTACCATTGTATTCTTACCTATATTCTAAATAAATTCTACCAAAGTATATGTGTAAAGGTACACATAGTTCCTTTCTTTTATTTATTTTTGTAGGTGTTGTTTGGAATTTAATTTTTTTTGTTTAAAAGTATTTACCCCAAGAGATAGTTAAATTAAAACTACTTTGGAGCTTCCAAATCAAGACCCTTACCAATAGGTTAATAACTCATCGTTAGTTCACTTATTTTATAATTATGTGAATTTCAATTTAGAAATGATTATCAATACTTGCACTTATAAATTATGTTGCAATATTCACGTGACAATGTTGGAGCTCTCATAAGCTTCAACTAACCTTGGATGTATTAAAGAACATAGTGCTTTACAATGTATACGTTGACATTTAAAGAATAAAATTTAAAAATAATGCAAATATAATTATTTATATTAATTTAAACATTTTATAAAAATTTAATAATACTTAATTCCTTTAAAATCCAAAATTTTATAGATATGTCAAAGCAAGAGCAAAAGAAATTTGTTATAAAAATCTTACATAGTAATAGGGTAAATATAAAATTCATTATAAATTCATTTATTTAAAAATATAAATTATAAAAATCTTACATAGTAATAGGGTAAATATAAAATTCATTATAAATTCATTTATTTAAAAATATAAATTATCATCATCATTATAGTCTTATCCTTAGAGTACAAGGTGGGTATCTATTAAGCTACATAATTAACTATTTCCTATCAAAAATATGGAGATGCATGTCAATGTAGCATGGAAATTGGTTTCACTTTTAAGTTTCTCCGTTAAAAGAAAAGGCATACAATGTTTATAAATGCAAAGTTTCCATCGATACAAACCACCGTTCAAACAGCTTGTAATTGATATAATTCCCACTATATTAATTTTCTTAAATAACTATTTCACAAACAGCCTAATCTAAATAATAAAAACTTTATGGTTTGTTTTTTTATCGTATGGTTTTAATACTAAATGTTTTCCGATATTTACTTTTGTTCTCTTACAATAGCAAATTTTTATTTATTTCTTTCCCCACGAATAATAAATTAAATCAAATTTCTGTTTGAAAACTCATCTAACAAATAGTATTCTTGAATGTCAGGAACTGTCTGCATTTCCTGTACTAACTTTGCTGCAATCAGCGGTACAGCTTCCATCTTATTTATTATATTGTTATGTTTCTCACTCCAAAGCTTCTCGACGATTACCTTCCATTGGCCCAGCGGTCTGGTTGTTAAACGCAGGCTCCAGTGTTTCACGATACCAGGTTGCCAAAAACGGAAACTAAACTGGATACATCGTGAAACTACAGAAAGAGATTTCCAGGTACTCACATCGGAGTCCAGGAACTGGTTACGCAGATTAAGCTACCGGCTGGAATGAAGCGTATCATGTTAGCAGATCTGGCAGCAAAATATGAAATGAGATGAAAATAAAGAGCAATGAAACCACAGGCAAATGTAGAAGGATCTTATTATCAAAAATGGGGTTAACAACCTTTTCTCTTCATCATCACAAGGAGAGAACAAGAAGCAACCTCTCTCTCATGCAATAGAAGAAGAATGTAAGAGTGGGATGGAAATGAGATGTATGTGATGGATCTGAATTGAGGTGAGGGAGGAGGTCCCTTTTATATTGGTGAAGGGGCCCTTAGTACTTAAATAACTAATGAAAACCACCGCTATTTTAATAACCATAGCGAAATTTTAGCAGGATAACCATAGCAGAATTTTAGCAGGATAACCGGATCCGGGATTTCTAGTAGCAGGATAACATATCACTCATCCGGATCCGGGATTTCTAGAGGACTATATTTTCGCAGATTTCAAGATCTTTTGTAGCGGCTTTGACCCCAACGAACTAAAAATATTAACAGAAAAAGACTTGGAAGATTAGTCGTTGACTGTGTCCGGGGGTATAAAACACTAACTTAGCTTCATCGTACACTGCGTTAATGAAATATCAGCACCTATTTTCACAGATCTTTCATTCGCTCTTTCCAGAAGTTTATCGCTAAGCACTCCATCTATTAAGTGCGCTATTAATGTTCGTAATGAAAAGCCAAAAGCTTGCTTGAAGTTTTGTGTCTTTCTTTTCATCAAGATCTTTATCAGATGATAAGATCCACTGTAACAGACAAATGAACTAAGGTTCGGAGGATATGGCTCATTCTTAGAGATTTTGTCATATAAAAGGCAAAAAAAATAAGTGCTAATATGGTTATCATTTGTACAACGTCAAGATTAGGAAACCAGACTAACCTATCGTTGAGTTTGAGCCATCTAAGAGTTCATTTCTTTTGAAGACACGTTTTTTTTGTTTCTGCTAGATATGACGAGAACGTTTCTTCATCTCGCAAACTGGTATTGAAACACTTTTATTTCAACTAGCGAAGAAAAGACACAGTTTTACAAGATTTTTGACGACAAGAGAACCGTAAAAGCTTCAGAAACAAAGAAGTCTCTCAGCGAAACAAAATACTTTAAGACGGCACGTGAAATCTGCTGCAAATATTCTGAGAGAGCAAAAAGAAAAGCCAGGAGGCTAGAGAAAGAGAGAGAGAAAAAAAAAAAAGCAAAAGAGGAGACTGACCCGGCGCTGCCGAACTCGTAAAGCTTTCCGCGGCTGGAAAAAATGATGAGAGCAACTTCGGCATCGCATAGCACGGAGAGCTCGTAGGCCTTCTTGAGGAGGCCGTTTCGGCGTTTGGAAAACGTAACCTGACGATTGATCTTATTCTCGATGCGTTTCAGCTCGACTCTGCCTCGCCCCATCCTTTCTCCTTAGGAAGTAGAACAAAAGCACAGGCTCTCCTTTCTCTCTCTGTCTCTCTCTCTCTGTCTCTCAACTTTGCAATTTGCACTACTACTGCTCCAGACCAGACTGACTGAAACCTCTTCAGGCCGTCATTTCTCTTCGTCTCGCTCAGGAAACCTCGGAAATTCCGTTTCAGAAGCTCTGCTTCTGCACAGTCCGTCCTAGAAAATAAACAAACAAGCTGCCAATCAATATTCGATCGCGGTCCAAATATCTGATCCGCGAGCCAATGAAGAGAAAGCGGACAGAGACGCACATTATTTTGCAGAGTACAAAGGTGATACCGATAATTCAAGCAACATACCAGAGCGAAGGGCCTACGTGTCGGCACGCCAGTGGCCTTGGATCGGATCGTGTAGTCAACGTCATCGGTTTTCTTACGCATTTTGTTGTCCTCGGCTCGGCTCGGATGAAATGAAATGGCGTGATGAATTGATGATACTACGGTAAAGCTACCACCGCTGGCGATCTCCACTCCATCCATCCATCCATCCATTTTCCATGGCCTGCTGTATCTGCTGCAACAAACGTCATGCGTCCTGACAGCGACGGTGTACAAGCACCTGTATTTCTTTCTTTCGAGCTAGGGTTTCACCTTCACTCCACAACAAAAACACAAACAAAAACCACCACCGCCATTAAATCTCTCCCCTCCGAACCAAAATCTAACAGCGAAGTTTCTTGCAAACAACGAATCTAGATTATTTTTCAGAAAAACATCGAATCTAGAAAGCAAGCGATCGAGATGTCCGTGTGCGTGTGTGTGTGGATGCGGTTAAACTTTCGGCCGTCGTCGTCGTCGTCTTTTCGCAGGATAAGAATAAGAAGAGGACTAGGGATCCGGAATCTTTGGAGAAATTAAGGAGGTACGATTGGACGCTATTTTTTTCCGTCCCTCACCTTCTGACCGCATCTGTGCAACGGAACTAGAATCCATCCATCATGCATCTTCTTCACGCCAGATGAGCATGATGAAGAAAGGAGCCAGCGCAGTAATTATTACTACTACGGCTTCTGTGAGATTTCCTGCTTCACGCATCGGACCTGCGGTTTTTCGCAGTCTGTGTGTGGCCGGAGTAGGTTTGTTACATGCTTTGTATTCCGTTTTTGCACATGAGGTAAAAAAGTAAAAACAAAAAACGCATTTGCCTGTACAGAATCTACAGCAAATATTCTCTCCCTCTCAAGTGTCAAAACTGCTTGTTCATGTATGTATATGTGCATAAACAGCGAGCAGAGAGATCAGATGCAAGTGTCTGCAATTATGTATGATACAGTACCTTCTTCTGTCTTCGTCACGTGAACATGAATAAATATCTTGCCCGTTTGGAATAAACAAGCACGAGTTTTGTTAGTAGCAGAAAGCGAACCAGAGAGCAGCAATTATTTGGTGCAATCCTGCCTTGCTTAAAATGAACAAAGAGCCTCAACCGAACGATTCTTGCGATCTTGCTCATGCTCTTGTTTCGTTCCCTGTTAAATTTAATTTCGTGATTAGGAGATCTGAACAGCTGAAATGGATTTATTATACTTTCCATGTTGAGAAATGAGAATAAAGCAAGAACTCGATTTCAAATAGAAATTCTCCAAGAGACATGGAAAAGACACCTGCGAAAAAAGCACTGCACGCAAAAGACAAAAGCCACCTGATTAAGATGAATTCCAAAAGTAATTAATGATGGTCATCGCGTAACTAAGATAAAAATCCATGTATTGGGTTATCATTACGATTGAATAGATGGCATAGCATATTGACTTAGAACACAAGATAGGTTGACAGTGTTTCAAGGCGTCTAGGTATCTTTCTTTTTAATTTCCGTGAGCAATTGGTACTCCTTTGTATGAGCATCGTGTAAACACTTCTTAGTTCTTGTTTATGTTTTAGTGTATAGCAGTGGTGGAGTAACTTTTTGGTGAGACTTTTTTCCTTTATAGGTCACATGTACCTTGTTGTATAGGTAGGGTTTGCTCTACCAAAACTTGTTAGTTAATGCTCGTTTATGCAAACCGTCACATACTTCATGTCTAAGTTCAATGGATGTTGTATATTTTTCTTTAAGAAATTATTTTAATTATTATTAAGAAAAATAATTTTATAACAACAAAGATAATAATTTAAAAAAATGTGTGAAGTGAATTGTAATTAGTCATTATCAAGGTGTGAGGTGATTTAATAAGAAGTTTTTAAATCCCATACTATGCCATTAATGGTATGTTATGATCAATTGACAAGATTATCTTATCATCTATGGAAGAAAATATCGAATTTGGATAATATTTCTATTTTGCATGACATCTTCCAAATAATGTCATACCTAAACTCTTGAGATCTTGTAATTTTTACTATTTCAACTCTTCTTATCCTTACACCAATTAAGATTATAAATTTTAAAGATAGTATTTTGCTTAAAATAAGAAATTATAGACCAAGATAAATAGATAAAGTTTCTAGTGTCAATTCAAGATTTATACACTAAGGAAAAAATACATGAAGAATTGTGCTTTAGAAAGGCATATTAGTTCAAGCATAACACCCATATTAATTATCTATAAAATTCTATAAATAATTAATAGAAATGTTATAATACCCTTCATGGATGTGGATTTAACCTTGTAAATCTAAAAATAAAGGTTTGATGAATAAAAATTATCATTTAGAAATATAAAGAAAATAGAGCAACATGCTGCAACAAAATTCATTAATACTACCATAAATAATTAATAAAAAATAATTATAGAAAAAAAATTAATGAAACCATGTAAATATCAAAAATGAAATAAATTATATAATTGGAAAGTACATGAGAAAATGATCCTAACGACACCTGTTTCACCTTAATGGAACTTTTCGAAATAAAGTTATTCACATTTGAAGTTAATGAAATAAATAAATGTAAATAATATTAAATGAATAATATTTTCCACATGCCAAAATGAAAATTGATCTCGATGATATTTTAAACAAGATGGCATACACGAAAATTTTATAACTAGCATATTTTATTATTTATTCACAAAAATGATTACATGGCTCAAATATCCAAAAAGTGTATAAAGGTTCTATTTGACAAAAAACATTTTCAAAGTTTATAAGGTCCATCATATATAAAACTAAGCCACTTATCATCCCAAGTTCCTCTTCTAATGTTTTCCTAGCTATTCTAGGCTCTTTACATCAAGATGTAGGAGGAGTCAAAATCCTTCAAATAAGAAAGGTTATTTTATTTTCTTATTCATAGAGCATAAAAGTTTTAGGCCAAAAATATTTAGATATAGGTTGTGAAAAGGGCTCCAATTAAATATTCAATAATATTTCAAAGTCAAAAAATGTCATAAATTTCTCAAAAATCCAATTGATTTATTTTTAATCCCAGGAACTCCAAAGGATTGGTTATCCTCACTACCAAAAATATCCTAAGAAGTTTTAGAATAACCTCATTACTAACATTGGATTATCTTATTGACCTAAGAAAGTCCCTAATGACTGGGTCTGGGCAATAACCTCATTGCTAACATCCTCAATAGCCATGGCACATGCCTCAAAAGGCCAAGTCTTAACTATGCTTTACCACATATCATTAGACTCAACTACCGAGTTCCATGGTCTTGGTTAGTTTCCAAGCCACACATGAACTTAAGAATATTGAGAAAAATTAGCCATAATATATATTATTTTATCATATTCCAATTTCAAAAGATTTCCAAATTAATCATATTCCAATTTTCAAAAAATTCCATAAAATGTTTGCAAAATCTCATCTCATAGTACGAACTAACTAAAAATAATCATAAAATATCCAAGAAGAAAGATGGTCAAGGTTTTCACATTTTCCAAAAATTCACCAAAAACATAACAACCCTAAATTAACAAAATTTAGCAAAGTCTTGAATTAATAATTAAAATAATAAAAGAATAGCAAAGAATCAAACACCAAATAGGAAGAGTACAAAATCTACAACAAAGTAGGATAACCACATAAAAATAGAAATAAAATGAACTTTCTTACAATGTTGCTATGGCATTTTAAATCTCCTTATTGGCTTCCTTTCCTACCTAAAACACTTGTAATACATTTTCACTTCACCTCAAACCAACACACTAGAAGCCTTCTGCAAGCCAAAATGAGACATAATAAAAGGACAAGGGTTTATTATAAGCAAAAAACATTACATGTAGCATGACACATAGTTTGGATTCATGTATATTCATAGAAAAGCTTTAAAACAAAAGAAGTAAGACTTGAAATGTTTCCTTTTGGAAGAAACAAGGTTTGAAATGATTTATGTTAAAAAAAACAAACTTGAAATTATTTTTATTTCATAACAAAAATAAAAACTGTACAATCAATGACGCTATAACAAAGGTAAGGAAGAAAATTAATTAACATAGCTTATATTTATATGTATATGTTATATACATGCATAGATATATAGTTATATGTGTATGTGTGCACAAAGTTTACTTTTAATTTTCTACATAACCACATTTGCTATTCACGTGCTTTAATTGACTTACTTTTTGATGAGTGTCAAAGTGTTGCATCAACGGACCCTTTTTGATGTGGCCTTGTTGATGGGGCCTCATTTATGTGGTGTTGCCCCATCGACAGGGCTACATTGACGTAGCATTTACTACATTGATGGGGCCTCGTTGACACAACCTTAGAGCAAAAACTATAAATACGAGCTTCTAACCGTGTTTATGAGCATTAGATTCATAGTAGTATCCGAACTCTTGTAGTTTTTACATTTGAAAATTAGAATATTTCTTCTAAGTGCCTGCAATAGGAGTCATTGAGCATACAAATCTTTATTCAAGCATTGTGATACCTGAGCATGACAGTGTGTATGGCAATAAAAATGAGCTTCTTGATAAACCTTGATGAGTGGCGAGGTACCCCTACACTCAACCATACAAAACGAGTGTAGCATGTGGGATCCGATCGAACTCCATAGACTAAGTGCCTACACGCCCCATGGAACACTTAGGCTTAATCATTCGTTGTCTTCCCAGACTTACTTGTAGTTGTCATGATGTATGGTTAAGTAAGTCTGAGGTATATGTTTTTTATAGCTTTTTATGTTTTATCTCTTGTGCTATTGAGGTGAAGGGTTGAGAAACTAATTACTAACTCTAACTAATGAACTGAGTCTAAATTACCTAGCGTCAGCATCCATTCCCACTTACTGTACACACCCTGAACTGATGCAACCGTGGCTACCAAACGCTAATCGTTGCTAGGATCACCACGCGTAACGCACGTGCTCGAAGTGGTCATACTAAGGCACTTAACTAGGAGGAAAGGGTTGAGAGAATCTAATCTAGCCTAAGTGTAATGAGCATCCATTCCTTGATTAGCCGTACACATCCCTAAATGCTCGTAATCAAGTCATACTCATTCCGCACTACTAGGAGATAAGGGTAAGAGAGAGAAAGTAATAAATAACATTAAATAAAATCCTATTCCATGCACTGCAAGGTTTATCCAGGAGGTTCGTCTTTATTTCCGTACACAACTTGTGTTCAGGTACAATGTTGCTCGAATAAAGATCCGTTCACTTTACGAATCCTACTGTGGGCACATGGAAAATATTTTATCTCTGGAGTGATCAATCTACTAGAGTTTCCCTACTTCTAGCCTAGGATGAGGAAACAAGGAAGAGATGTCTCTTATTTATAGATATGATAGCGCACTGCGATATTGCAGGGGATGACGCGATATCGCGTCTCATCATACCCCCATGACTAAATGAAAAATCGTCCTCGAGTTCCTTACAAAATATTGGGAAGGTATGGGATTATTGACTGAATGGAACTAATGGGATGACTTTGTGAACAGATCATCATTACAAGACTTGACAAAAATGGTGTTCATGATAATAAGGGTGAACACCTTATTACATTAACATCAGGCCTTAGTTGGTAGCTGAGAGAGAAGAGAGAAAGAAGTGTTGTTGCTACCAACGCCAAGATTGTGCCTTTCATTGTCCATCCGTAAGTGCGCCATCGATCTTGCTCCTTGCATAGCTGCTTCCAGCATGGCTCCATTCCAAGTTTTTTGTCGAAATCCAATCCGTTGTTGTATGATCGCCATTTGCACACACAACACAATCATATATTAGCAAGGGTAAATGAATCATCATGTAATTAATACCTTGCTTCAGTGTAGGTCCATTGGCTAGGTTGTGGTATGGCTAATTGCGGATCTGGGGATGTATTAATGATGACTACTGAAGGTGTAGGGGTTAGGAAAAAATTGAAAAAAATCGGGGTTAGGAGAAAATTGAAAAAATCGGGCCCCGTACCCCCATGACTAATTGCGAACCTCTGGTAGCGTTAGAACGGAGAAAGAAAAGGAGTAACAAAGATAGATAAAAAGGAACAACTATGACATCGATGAAATGGATGTCAAGATGGAAATGAACAAAATAAAATTAATTGCAAAAATGTTAGGGAAAATAATTTAATTGCTGCACCAAAGAGGAAATGAACTGGATCCTCCCCAAAGCAGGCTCATGCCCTTAATGCCCTGACAAACCCACATTCAAAGAGTTCGTAGGCTCTGGGAATGTCAATTGGAATAAGAGTTAAAGTCTTAACCACAAGAATTTACCAAAAAGAAAACAATGCATCAACCAAAATATACACTAATGATACAACCAGTAATGAGGTGAATAATGGAGAGAAGGATGGAGAGAAGAGAATGGAATGGAATCCCAAGAACAAGGTAGTGTGCAACCCCTTGTGTTTCATGATTAATGTGACTTGGCAAATCTTATTCCAACTTCGGCCTCAAACCAACCACATCCAGTGACTTCGCACTAATGCATTCGGCTAATCCATAAACTTGAGTAACAAGAATACCACCATTCCGACAAAACAAGGAGGAGAGAGTGGGAAGTGAGAAGGGCCTTAGTTAGAGGGAACATTTTTGGTTCCATAACTAGTGCTTGTAGCCCAAAGGATTATTCTTCTAAGGGATGTGCTTTGAATTCTCACTTTTTTTGTGTGTTTTTATGCGTGAGAACCACACCGTGCAAAGACTTGTTATTTTTATTATCTTAGCTTCCGATAATTGGGTAACATTGGAACGGAAAAAAAAACTCAAGAAGAAAACATCCAAGCACCCAAGAGAATGGCCAACACAAAAGCATCAAGTTCCCTTGAAGTCACACCCTTTTCAAACCTTGAGTCCTTCCTTAGTTTGAGAAGTGCCCAGTCACCAATTCGTTAAAGTTCTTATTATGAGGGACTATACATTTCCAAGCCAAGAGAGACCATAGACTTTGTGGATGGATGGATGAAGTGAACTCATTGCCTGCCATATCAAAAGAAGCATACCTTAGTATCAACATCGTGACTTAAAGGTAAAAACCAAACATCAGCAATCAACATGAAAATAGTTCATACCATCACGAAGAACACTTATTGGGTGACACACAATATGGAAACATATAATGATGTTGTAAAATAAAAACAAGAAGAGTTAAACAAATGTGTAAAACAAAAACAAGAAAAGTTAAAGAAATTTGTAAAACAAAAATGTGTAAGACAAAAACGTGTAAAACAAAAATGTGTAAAACAAAAACTTGTAAAAAAAAACTAAAAAGAATGGAGGGCCCCAAATGGTCAACATAGGTGGCTATCTCCCCCATGATTGAATTGCAAGGGAGAGATCCGAAATAATGAACGTCTATTTGAATTTCGTAGAAGTGCCCAACTCCTCCCAATTGATGATTTTAGGTTGAGGGGTGGGAGTTGGCAACGCTCATATTCCAACGTGTCTATGCCTTCATTATTAGCATGGTTTTTCTCCTCAATTCATTCCATGCATATTTTTTTGCTCTTTCGAGTAACTGTCAACCACAGGGTGTCTACTACTTGTTGGGTGGTTGCTACATACATGCATCTTTATTTCAAAGTATCAAGGGCACACATGTTACATGGAGGCATTTCCTCCATGTCATCATTCGATGAATCACTGTATGTGATGCATGGAGCTTTCCTCTTCTCGATATTTTCATAAATGTTTATCTTAGATATCTCCAAAGAAAGATCGTGGATCCTAAGGCATGCATCTACTGTACTCAGCCATGCCCTTCCCATTATAATTGGGAAGTCGCCTTCGTTATTATTAACTTCAATCACCAGGAAATCAACTAGGTAGGACCAACCACACACAGTGGTAATGATGTCCTCCATCAATCCCAAGGGAATGGTGATGGACTAGTCTGCTAGCTCTAGTTGGATGTTGCTCTTCTTAAGTTGGGGTAGGTTCCAGGCTTGATACATCTCTCATGAAATTAAGTTGACTCCGGAACCTGAGTCAAGAAGAGCCTTATGTGGTTTGTTCCTGGCGATTTGTAAATAGATTAAGGAACTCCCAATGTCAGTTAGTTTCATGGGAAGGTGGCCTACCTTGATCTAGTCGGTTACAGTATGTGTTAACATAACCGTATGCATTAAGCTCTGTTGGACTGAAGGGTGCTTTGAAGTGTTAGATGGTGGAGGAGTGTACATGGGCTCAACCGCTTGTTGTTGCGAGAGTTTGTCTGGGCTTTTGATTCTGAAGAAAGGTCTTTTCTTTTTACAGTTTTCAGAACCAGTAGTAGGTTGAATATTTATAGCTCTCATAGCATTATGTTGCTGCGGTTGAGTAGGGAGTTCCCTTTGCATTGTTGGAGCAGGAGGTGTTATGGGAACTACAAATGGAAGAGGTGTGGATGGAGTTGGAGGATGGTGTATATGTGGGATGTCTCTTAGAGGAGAAGGAGTCCTCCTAAAGTACTCCAGAACTTGGTAGTGATGTTGGGAAGTTGTGTGACTCATAGAGTCACTTGGAGAAATTGGTTGCTGCACATAATAACCATATGGATCGGGTTGCTGGTAAGGGTATTGTTGT
>MNCI01011846.1:135684-150550 GCA_015680685.1 Gnetum montanum | reverse complement strand
TCACCTTCTTCTTTTGCTACTTATTCCAACAAGCAATGAACTTCATGGGCTCTAGGTTTTGATAGTCTCCCTTGGGCATAAGCCCCAAGGGTTCTTCTAGTCTTATGCCTTAGCCCATCTACGATGTGGTGAAGTTGATCTCGTTGAGCATACCCATGGCCTAGGCAATGATGTAACAATGCGTAGTAGCAGGCCATGGCAGCATCCAAGGGTTCATGAATACCTTGCTTCCATCCTTGGATCTACTTACACAAGTTGGACACTCTAGAGTACGTCTGATACTTATCGTTGAAAGTTCTAACATTGTACTCCACCTCCTAATGGTCTTCGGTTCTAAGGACCAGTACCAACTCTTTGCTTCCTTAGTGAGTGTCTTGGGAAACAACTTAAGTTTTTGCCACTCATTTTCTATGTTCTACAAGGCGCAGGCATCATGGAATGCCTGTAAATGATGCTGCGGATCAACATTGTATCCCCCCTCAAAGCATGGGATGTTATTCATGTCTAAGCGTTTGATCCGAATATCTTTTAAATGCCTTGTTGGTATCCTAACTACCTCCATTATATTGAGCATACTTCAGGTTGCAAGTAGGGGCTTGTCATGATCATCTCTTTCATGACGCCTGTGATTTCTTCATTGTTCCCTACTTTCCCTTCATTCATGCCCTTGTCCTCTCTCTCGACTCTCTCGTCAAGGTCTTTCATTTCTCTTACTTTTATCCTCACCATTATGCTCTTCATGATTGCGCCTAGAGATGGAAGGAGAGGGTGTGTGAAGAGATGAAGGGGAAGAAGAAGGAGAACCATTGCCATAACGATGTTTTCTACCTTCTCTTCGGCTACTTCTACCTCGATCGTGGTGACGATCTAAGTGCCCATCCTTATTATGAGTTGTTGTTCCCTCTGTGAACAGTTGGTGTTCACGGGGATCAGAACTAGTGTTATGTATCGTTGAGCATAGGTTCTGATACCCAACCTCCTCACCATCGTTAGGAGGGGGAACATCATTTGTTAGAGAACCCATGATAATGGGTTCCTCATCTCCTATTTTGCTAAGGACATGCGGGCCTTTTCCCTTCAACAGTGTATGTTGGCTCTCCTGCCTTGAGTCGCTCATACGTTGCAAAGCTTTGGGATAGTAACCCCTTGAATCAAAGTCTTTCACAATTTATTTTGCATATAATTCTATCATGCCAATCTATGCCAAGCACAGAGAAGCATGTTTGGGATTGATCAATCTGGAGGTAACACAATGTTACCTTGCAAATCTCTCCAGTGCATCTGTTTGTCTTGATGGAGAATAAAAGTAAAGTTGGGGATATACTCATCGGGATGAGTATATGTCAACTTATATTGTTGAGGCACCGGTTGATTTAGGTTATGTGTTTTTGATTACCAACTGTCTTTTGTATTATCCCTAGGTGATGTTCTCTTTTGAGAAGAAGACATTGTTATTGGTGTGCTAATTTTACCATTATATAATTTTTCTTATTTGATAAACCTGGAGGTTCATTAGGCTCCCAACGATGTGAGTGATATCCTATGTTCTATTCAGCACACAAACACTTAGTCCCCAACAACGGTGCCAATGATGAGTGGCTAGGTATCCCTACACTCAACCATAACAAATGAGTGTAGCACGTGCGATCTGGTTGAACTCTGCAGACTAAGTGCCTACATGCCCCATGGAACACTTAGGGTTAATCATTCGTTGTCTTCCCAAACTTACTTGTAGTTGTCATGGTGTATGGTTAAGTAAGTCTGAGGTATATGATTTTTATAGCTTTTATGTTTTATCTCCTATGCTATTGAGGTGAAGGGTTGAGAAACTAATTACTAACTCTAACTAATGAACTAAGTCTAAATTACCTAGCATCAACATCCATTCCCACTTACCGTACACACCCTGAACCAATGCAACCGTGGCTACCAAATGCTAATTGTTGTTAGGATCACCACATGTAATGCACATGCTTGAAGTGGTCGTATTGAGGCACTTAACTAGGAGGAAAGGATTGAGAGAATCTAATCTAGCCTAAGTGCGATGAGCATCCGTTCCTTGATATTCGTACACATTCTTAAATTCTTGTAATCAAGTCATACTCATTTCGTATTATTAGGAGATAAGGGTGAGAGAGAGAAAGCAATAAATAACATTAAATAAAATACTGTTCCATGCACTGCAAGGTTTATCCAGGAAGTTCGTCCTTATTGCCGTACACAACTTGTGTTCAGGTACAATGTTGCTCGAATAAAGATCCATTCACTTTAGGACTCCTACTGGGGACACATGGAAAATATTCTATCTCTAGAGTGATCAATCTGCCAGAGTTTCCCTACTTCTAGCATAGGATGAGGAAACAAGGGAGAGCCGCTTCTTATTTATAGATATGATGGTGCACCACAATATCGCGTATGCGATATCGCAGGGGACAACATGATATCGCATCTCATCAAACCTTGTAGCATTTTGGATAGTTTAGATATTTGTTTATGCATTTAATGCTTTTAGTTAATTATTTAATATTTTTTAGTAATTAAGTTAATTAAGCAAGATAAGCTAGATAGATTAAATACATAAGTATGACCACTTCAAGTCTAACACGTATTCGCTTGGTAATCCCAAAAGCGTTATTGCTTGATGTGCCTAGTAGTGTAGCACTTGGTAACCCAGTAGAGGATATGTGGGTTTCAAACATGTACAGAAAGTGGACTAGATGCTTATGTTAGGATTAGTTAAAGATTAGTTAGTTAGTTAAATTAAATTAGTTATTAAATTACTCTATCTCTCTCTTCAAGCGCCAAAACCATAAAACATAAAAGGACAAAAAATTATATGCCTCGATTACTCTTAATCATACCATTATGCTTCACAAGTGTAATCAAGAGGACAACGAATGACCTTAGGACTAGGTTCGCTTCCTAGAAGACTAGTGCATTGGAAGCTATAAAGTTCATGAAATTTGACCAGATCCTACATGAGTACTCTATGATTCATATGGTTAGGTGTAGGGGCACCCTTCATCACTCATCATTGGTGCCATTGCTAGGGACTTTGTTTGTTGAAACATGTGTTATCTAGAATTAGTGAGCATTATTAATATCATTGGATGAACCCAAGTTTGACATCACTTCCATACAACATATAATTACAAGAGCACATAGATTATTTTATGTGTTGCAAAATGTCTTCTTCCAATAGGCATGAAGATGTCAAACTACCGGTCCCACAAGAGTGCAAAGTGGTATATACTCATCCAAATGAGTATGTACCAAACTTCACCTTCATCCTACATTAGGATGAACAATTGCAATGGTGTGATATGAAGGGCAACATCATATTGCCCCTCAATTGATCTGTGCTAGGGATGCTCTTTCAAACTCTTAAGAAGTTAGGCATCCCAAATCTTCACGAGGAATACATTGTGAATGATTCCCATGAGTATAGTCTCATTGAAACATAATGTAGGAGAGATCAACACTAGGAGAAGCACCATGAGTTTACGAAGGAAAAACACTTTAGTAATCCTTTGTACCTCTTAAACCAAGAAAATAATGTGGATCCTCCCCTTGAGGGTTCCCAACATAAAGATTCTCCACCATCTATTATTGGTGATGAGGGTGTGGCCCTAAACCTGTGATCCACTATTCATAAACTAGGTTCAAGAGAAAGTGATAGTTAAGGCAGGGCCTCGAGCAAACATTGCAATAGCAAGGGATCTAAGGATGATGATCGTAATGAGTGAAGAGGTGGTGGTGGACACCGTGGTGGTAGTGGTGGTCCACCTTCCTCTTCATCCTCTCCATCCTATTCCAAACATTCCTCTTCATCTTCAGGTTTTAATAGAAGCCATTAGAGAAATAATCGTGATGACAGTGATCAATGGGACAATAATGATCATAGATCTCGGCAAGAATGAAGGGGTGACAAAAACCATCATCAACATCATCGATACAATAATGATGATGAACATCTATTAGCAACTCAAAGCATGCTTAACATTATAGAGGTAGTTAAGATTCCAAATAGACATGTGGAAGACAGTCGAATTAAGCACTTAGATATGAATAATATCCCAAGATTTGAGGGGGGATACAACTTTGATTCACAAAACCATCTACAAGATTTCCACAATGCTTATGCCTTATAAAACATTGAGAATGACAGGTAGAAACTCAAGCTATTCCCTAGGACACTCATTATAGAAGCTGAAAGCTGGTACTAGCCTTCGGAATTGGAATCCATTCATAAATGGAATACCATTTTAGAGCTATTTAATGACAAATACCAAATGTACTCCAAAGTGTCTAACCTAAGAAGCCAAATCCAAGGTTGGAAACAAGGAACACATGAAACCTTGGATGCCACCATGGGCAAATATTATTCTCTATTACACTGATGCCCTAGCCATGGTTGTTCTCAAAGGGAAAAACTCTACCACATCATAGATGGGCTCAGAGTAGAAACTAGAATAACTCTTGGGGTTTATGCTCAAGGGAGATTATTTGAATTAAGAGCTCATCAGATACAAAGGCTTATAGAGTAGGTAGCAAAAGAAGAAGGTGAGTTGCAAAAAAGGAAAACTGTAGAAGAGTATAGTAGGGACCCTTCCATTAGGAAATGGGAGATCTAATTTTGTGATAAGAAGGAGTCACCACTTGATGAAGTGGTGAATAAGAAAAAATTTCTCGTAAAAAAAATATGTTTTTGATATTTTGGCAAAGGTTGATAAATTATGGGACTCTTTGGATGATAAATTTTAAATTGCTATGAAGATTGCTGAAGAATCCAAAGAGCAAAATAGCAATTGTAATTGTAGGAGACAGAACGAAATTGAACATGCCTACTAGTGAGGTAAGGGCAAAGCTACTATAGTGGAAGAAGTTGTGAAGATAGACTCTGATGGTGATATTGGATGTGACATTTGTCAATATGAACATCCAAAGGGATGTTTCCCTATGGTTTCATAGTTACAAGAGTCCAAGGTGTATGCATTGAACCCATGACTAGCAAGGAGGCAAGCACCCTGAAGATTGCCTTATGCTTAAGGTAATTCAAGAGAGTTCCACCAACAACAATAGGCTTACTACCCAAGTGGAGCTCCACCACAACCATATGAGTAGTACCAATAATGGCACCAACCACAGTCATGGGGAATGCCACCACCAAAATAGTAGTACCCTTACAGAAAACTAAATCAGTATGGGTACTATGTTCAACAACTCATATCTCCAAGAAGTTCTGCAAGCCACGCCTCATTTTAGTATCACTATTACCCTCTAGAGTACCATCAAACTCATTCACCATCTACTCAAGGGAAACACCCATACTTAGGCCACCCTCTACATCCATCTACACACATCCCTTTTCCCTCAAGCCAGTTACCTCTTGCTCCATCCATGCAAGGTAAAATTCCTCCATAGTCACAATAATGAAATGCTATGAGGGCTATATATTCACAACCAGCTTTCCAACTGAGTGGTTTAGACAATCAGTTTAGAAAATAACTCTTATTTTGACCCAACAATCCTCCCAAATCTTCATAATCTAATTTGATTGGTCATCCTATATCTCCAACACCCTCAACCTCTAGATTAAATACATTCAAGTACCCTTCAAACCAAGTGTCGCCTCAAATTCACACTATGATGCAAACTCATGCTATCTTTGATTGGATCAAGGTTGGCAATCTTTCCACCAAAAGATCTAACCTAGGAAGTCCTCTTATTTACTTTTAGATCACTGGACATGAGCCATGCAAGGCTCTTCTTGATTCTGGTTTTGATGTTAATCTCATCTCCCATGACATGTACAAAGCCTAGAATTTATTGCCTCTTAATAAGAGCAACATCCATTTAGAATCGGTAGACCAATTAATCATTGTCCCTTTGGGATTAGTGGAGGACATTGTGACCACAATTTGTAGATGATCCTACCTTATTGATTTTCTAATGATCAAGGTTAAAAAATGCAAAGGTGACTTCCCCATCATTATGGAAAGGACTTGGTTAAGCACAGTAGATGCACATATGGATTTAAGGGATCTCTCATTGAAAATCTCCAAGGAAAATGAATTTGTAAGGTTGGAGAAGAAACATGTTCCATGCATTACATATAGTGATAATGGGTGGAATTGCATGCAAAGGATCTAGTCCATCAAAAGTACATTCTTTAAAGCATGCAATCAATGTGCACAAAAAATAGACATCCAAAGGTGCTTGTACGAGGTAGCCACAAAACAAGAAGGCACCTAATGGCTAACAGCTGACTTTAACAAGAGCACATTATGCATGGAATCAACTAAGAGCCTAACATGTGCTTATGTTGAAGGCATGGATGAACTTAAGCAAGTTCATCACTAGCTCTCTGATGATGAAAATGATGATACCTATTAGGGAGAGTTGGAAATCCTTGATAATTTTAAACAAGAGCCCCTAGAGTCAAAAACCCTATCAGTCGACATGTAATATGCATTTTTGAATAATGGTAAGTTGATCATAATCAATGCAAATCTTGCTCCTAAACAAAAAGATAAGTTGTTGCAAATGGTCAACAAGTGGGCAACACCCTTTGCTTGGTCATATCTTGAACTAATAGGAATCGATCCAAGGATCTGCTAGCATCACATCTACACCAACCTAGCCATGAAGCCAAGAAGGCAACCACAAAGGCAACTAAATCCCAAATTAAAATAGATCACCAAGGAGGAAATAGAACAACTCCTCAAGGCAGGGTTCGTCTATCCCATTACAAGTAGTGAGTGGGTTAACCCACTCATAATTGTGCCAAAGAAAGGTGGCAAGTGGCAGTTGCATCAACTATAGGTTGTTGAATATGACAACATGTAAAGATCATTTCCCATTACCATTTGTGAATAAAGTGTTGGACATCATATTTGGGCATTGATATTATAACTTCTTGGATGGTTATAGTGGCTATAACCAAATCCAAATTGTGTTAGTAAACCAAGCCAAGACAACATTCATGAGTCCTTGGGGGACTTTTGCATATTATAAGATGTCATTTGGTCTATGCAATTCCCTTATAACATTTCAATGCTTGATTCTAAGTATTTTCCAACAACAGATTGGTAGCAGGGTAGAAGTTTTTATGGATGACTTCTCTACCTATGAGGCTACTTTTGAGAAAGCCCTAGACCACCTTGAGCAGGTACTGAAATTATGTGTTAAAAAAAACCTTAGGCTCAATTGATAGAAAAGACATCTAATGATCCAGGAAGGCATAGTACTAGGGCACCAAATTTCACAAGAAGGGATTGACATAGACCCAGAGAAGATAAGGTCATCCAAGGAATAACACGTCAACCAGAGATAGTTAAAGATGTCCGATCATTCCTTGGACATACTGGCTACTACCGGTGATTCATAGAGAATTTCTCTAATATGGCAAAGCTATTAGTTGAGGTTACAAAGAAAGATGCATCATTTGTTTGGACCAAGGAGTGTGAACATGCATTCCAACTACTAAAGAAGAAACTCGTAGAAACTCCAATTCTATGAGCACCAGACTGATCCAAACCATTCCACATAATGATTGATGTATCTAATTATGTCTTGGAAGTTGTGCTTATGTAGTTGGATGATAAGAAACATCCATATTATATCCACTACATGAGTCGAAGCATTGTGGATGCACAATTGAATTACACCACAACTGAGAAAGAATTAATGGCAATGGTGTATGCTCTAGACAAGCGCAGGTACTATGTGCTTAGCTACAAGGTGTTTGTGCACACAGACCATAGTGCCACCTACTTTCTGATGAATAAGCCAATAGTGAGCCCCTGTATCATATAGTGGCTTATGATCTTGCAGGAATTCAATCTCACGATGGTAGATTGAAAAGGGACTAAGAATGTGGTCGCTAACCATCTTTCTCAGTTAAATGGGATAACAAAGAGGAGGAGAGTTCACTCTCTAATCAATTTTCAAACAAACTCCCCTTTACAAGAGCAATAAATAACCAAGTGCCCACAAATACAAAATGGTATGATGGCATCTTCACTTACCTTCTCACCCAGGAGATGCTACAAGATTTGAGCTTTAGGAAGAAATAATAGTTTCTTCATTAGGCAAAGTACTTCATGGAAATTAACAAACACCTTTACAAGGTGTGCGTTGATGGCCTAGTTCGTTGGTGTGTCCCTGATGCAGATTAACTACACATTTTCCAGGATGCTCATGAAGGCCCTTGCAAAGGCCACTATGGAAGGACGTTCATAGCCATAAAAATCCTAATGGCAGGATACTACTAGCCTACAATCTTCAGGGATGTCCACTAGGTGTCCAGTCTTGTGAACGTTGTCAAAGAGATGGTAGGATGACCACTCGAATGAAGGGTCCTCAATAGTGAATTTAGCCACTAGAGCCCTTTGACATATGGGGCATAGAATTCATGGATCCCATCATGCCCATGTCCAACGAAAAGGCGTATATCATCATAGTAGTTGACTACTACACCAAATGGACAGAAGCAATAATTGTTATTGATTGTACATCATCCACTACTAGTAGATTTGTACAACAAATTGTTGTAAATAGGTTTGGGATGCCATGTGCACTAATTTATTAATAATGGAACTCATTTTATAGGTGCCACTTTTAGAAAGTTAATGCAATGCTTGGGTGTTGAACATAAATTAACACCATGCTGTCACCCCCAAGCCAATGGTCAAGAAGAGGTAACTAACCAAGAGATCACAAAGATCCTAACAAGGACCATAAGTAAATATAGGAGAGATTGGAGCACAAAGTTCAACAATTCCCTATGGGCCTATCGCTCAACATGGAAACTCTCTATTGGCTACTCTCCCTACAAGTTAGTGTATGGAAAACTTCCAACACTTCTAGTTCAATTTGAGCTCTGTACACTCTTAACAGCCTGTGACTTGAATCTTGACCTAAGTCTATCACAAAGAGAAAGATTGATCAACTTGAATGTGCTAGATGAAAATTGAATGGTGGTCCTATCTTTGAATGAAGTGCATAAGGCATTCAACAAGCAATGACATGACCCAAGAATACAAAAAGTAAAATTTTGACTTGGAGATAAGGTTTTTTCTTGGAATCCCACACATGTACCTTAGACAAAAAATTTAAACATTGTGGAAGGGACCTTATATAATTGCTAAAACCTTTCCTTTTGGAGCCATGACCATATACAAACCTGAGAGCCTAAATAAAATGTAATTGGTCAACATCCAACAAGTGAAGCTTTTCCATGAGCCAAAGTAAGCCAATACAAAAAATACCTCAATGGATGGATAACCACGTTCATTTTTTCAGATCTCCTCCTTCCAACTCAGTCATGGGGGAGATGGCCATCCATGCTAAATCATCTACATGGCTCCTAAGTTTTTCTATTTTTTGTTTTCCATGTTTTTGCTTTTACAAGTTATTTATTTTACAACTTTTTAGTTTTAAATTTTTTTTATTTTACACCATTTTTTATATACACCATTGTTAATACATTTAAATATTTATTAGATATTTTTCACTTTCTTATATATTTTACTTTGTTTTGTTTGAGTGTGATTTTCAAAATTTTGCTAATTAAAGTGCTTTATTGCCAACAAGATACAGTGGTTTTGTGGCTGCTATTAATGGTGGTTGGTGCTTTATGTTTGGTTTGCTAATGTTTGGTTTCTATTTTTGAATTTTTGTACCGATGAATCAGTCATGGTTTCTTTTTTATGGAACATGCAGTGAGTTGATCTCATCCACCCATTCACAAACTCTATGGCTTTCCTTGTTCTAGAAGTTTGAGGTCCCTTTTATTAAAGAAACTTTTAATCAATTTGTGACCTTAGTAGTTTTTAAAATTGAAAAGGATTCAAAGGTTTGAATAGGGTGTGACTTCAAAGGCACTCAATATTCTTTGTACTCTTCTACTTACTTGAGTGCTTGGGTGTTTTTCATGAGCTACTTACCATTCCATGTCATAGTCTATAGGAAGTCAAATAAAGTCTTTGCATGGTGTTGTTCCCATCCAAAAAAAAGNAAGTCAAATAAAGTCTTTGCATGGTGTTGTTCCCATCCAAAAAAAAACAACATGATGGGAATTCAAAGCACACTCATACAAATAAATGGGCTACAAGCTCTAGTTAGGGGACTAGAAAGACATGTACCCATGCTTGAAGGTCCCTTCTAACTAGGGCTCTCTCTCTCACTTCCTACTTCCTTTTTCTTCTCTTTATGGAATGGTGGTTATTTTCTAGGAGCACTTTTGTGTCTTGAGGAGGTGGATCAATCTTGGAATGGCAATGTGAAGTCACTAAAAGAGGTTGGTTTTGGTCTGGACTAAGCATGGATCTTCTCAAGCCATTTTAAACATAAACTCCAAAAGGGACTTCTTATCACCTTAATGTGGAATTTCATTCCACCTTCTCCATCATCCATTTATGCTATCCATAACTCACCTTACTGTCAGTGTCCTTGCTCTTAATTCCATGTCTTGGTCTAATGTATTTGAATTCTTAGGTAGAATCTTCTAGGTTTTGGTTCCTAACTTCCATTGACCATTAGTCACCTATGGGGCCTATGGACTCCTTAGGTTGAGGTTATGCGAGGGAAAAAGGGCATGTGCCTACTATGGGGAGGACCCACTTGCATATCCCTTGGTTAGGTTCATTAAGTACCTTATCCCTAGGCATTCTCACAACCAAAAATCTTTCGTACACCCATCTTCCACATCAAACCATCTGCTCCTTTATACATTTTGTTCGTTAAGTATGTTCTTCATTAAATTTTTTAATTTTTGAGCTTTCAAAGACCCTCTTCAATGCTTTTATCATATTCTTAGATTTTCTAGGATTCCATAGATCCTAAATTCATTGATTTTTTTTTATATTTTTGGAGATATACAGGTCTACTCCATCAATGAGGCCCTGTATATTGGGCCCTATCAACATGGCAAAAAAATACTATAAATAAACATGATCCCACTTAGAAAATTTTAAATTTTCTCACAAACACCAAAGGAGTTTTTCAATTTTTTAAAGCCCATAACTCACAAACCACTTATCCAAATCACTTCATTCTTTGACCCTACAACTACTAAAGGTAAGCTCTTCATCATAGTGGCCACTAATGTACCATTTTTTATAGAAAAAATTTCACAATTTTTTCTAACTCCCACATAGGTTTAACTAAAAAATCAATTANACTCCTATGTGAGCCTATAAATACACATGTGGGTGTACGGAAAGGAGTTAGTTAGTTTTCAGTTAGTAGATAGAAGTTAGTTAATTTTTAGTTCTTCTCAACCCTTTCCTCCAGTGCATGCCCGTAGTGTGATGATTCTAATTGTACAGAACCTTTATTCGAGTGTGTCATACTTGGACATGCACATGACCAGAAATAAAGATTGATATTACTTCATCATTGTAGCATTCACTTAGTTTAATTATTTAATTGTTATTGTTATTTATTGCTTTCGTAGTTAATATCTCTTCATCTTAAACTCCTTAAATGTGAGTACGACTCAATCACAAGCATTCAAGTGTGACTACTTGGTATCCCAGTAGCATACCTAGGCCATGCGCTTGGTAATCCCAGTGGTAGTTATGCACAAGGTCCAAGATGTGTATAGATGATTAAGGAACAGATGCTCATCGCACTTAGGCTAGCTTAGATTCTCTCTTCCACTTCCTATTAGCTTAACTCTCTCTTCCTTTTCCTTCTAGCTTAATTAAAGTTATTTTCCATTGCCTCTAGGAGTAGCACTAGGTTAGAAACCACATCATACACCTCACTCTGGACTAAACCATACGTGACAAAGCATATACTAGTCCAAGTGGGAAGACAATGGACTGTGATCGACAAGTAACTATCTAGATACCACAACTAGCCCATCTGCAGAGTTCGACCAGATCGTGTGTGAAATGCTTGTATTCATATGGTTGAGTGTAGGGGTACCTCACCACTTATCATTGGCACCATTGCCAGGGACGGTGCTAGTTATCTAGATTAGTTACATCATACAAGATCACTGTAACAAAGTATTAACAATATATCCTTTAGAATAGAAATTAAATTCAATTCAATTAAGTCACACATGATTCACGACAATGTCTCTCTCACAAGACTATGATAACACAATAACTAGTAAGGAAATTCATTGGATAACCAACAAATTATATAATGGTGAAGATGAAGTTTGGAGTACCCAATTCAATGTAGGGGTCTCCTATGAGCATAAACACAAACAACATTGTCCCAACTCACAATTGCATAACATACTTAGTGACAATGAATCCCTACTAGCCACTACAAGCCTAACGGAAATACAAGAGGCTGTTCAAATATCCCACAGGCATTGTAAGGAAAGCTTTCTACCCAAGCTTAACTTAAAAAACTTTCCTAAGTTTTTAGGAGGCTATGATTTAGATCCAGAACATCATCTACAAGCCTTCCATGATGCCTGTGTATGGAATAACATTGATAATGGATGGAAAAAACTTAAGCTCTTTCCTACAACACTCGTTGGCCAAGCAAAAGTATGGTATAGGTCATTAAAACCAAAATCAATTCAATGTTAGTCGACAATGGTAGAACTATTTAATGAAAGATATCAAACCTATGTGAGAGTGTTAGCCTTGAGGAGACAAATCCAAGAGTGGAAACAAGTGCAACATGAACCCTTGGATATGGCCTTAGAAAGATATTATGCACTGTTAAACAATTTCCTAGGCCATGGGTTCTTCGAGGAAAGGCTAATGTACCATATCATAGATGGGCTCCATAATGAAACAAGGGAGATCCTAGGGATGTATGCCCGAGGTCAACTATATGAGCTATAAACCCATCAATTCCAAGAGCCTATTAAGTAGGTAGCAAAAGGAGAAGGAGAAATAGCTAAATGGGAGAATGTTGAAAAATCTCAATAGGCCCAAAAATCATTAAGGGTCCATGATTATGAAGAGGAGAAATCAACTCACTGCAAGGAGGTGGAACCATCTTTTCCAATACTACAATCATTGGATGAAGTTGAGGTAAAGATCAATAGGATGATGGAATGAATACATGAAAAATGTGAAGAATATGCCAACACTATTAAAGATAGAATTATAACAACCTAAGATATAGGACAAAACACCTTTAGAAAATTGGAAAGAAGGGTTGAAGAGAATAAGAACTTAACTACCAATCATACATATCAATGTAACATTTTCCTGTACGATCACCCTAAGGGCCAATGCCCAATCCTATCACATTTACATGAGCATTGGGGATGAATGTTACATCCAGAGTTCGTACAGAAATATTGTGTTCAATCATAGTGGCAACAATCCCAGTCATGGGGGAGGCCATCCCCAAACTGGTCACACCCTTCATACCATCCGAATCTTAAGTGCTTATCAAGTTCAACATCCTATTTCCCCAACTGGGTCAACATCCTCTATCTCACCACATTATTATCATTCTCCCCAATACTATCAACCTGTATCCTCACCAATAGGACCACCACCTTGGGTACCTTACACTTCTCCTCAATTTCAAAATTCTCATCCTTCACCTCCTTCTACATCGCCACCAATTTTTTGTTTTCTAGTTTTTCATCTTTTAATTTATTATTTTGTCTTTTTGTATTTTTATGAGTAATCTCATCTATGAATAAAACACTCATGTGACTCGTTGGTTGAGGTGTTGTTCTATGCTATCAAGTCTCAAGTGACTAATTATTTGAACAGCGAGCCCACAACATCCATCCACCCATTCTATTAATAAGAGGTTCTACCTTGGGTATAATGATATTCCTAATCATTAGAACTTAAAGTAATCTTGTGTTCATTATACCCAGAGCGAAGAAGGATGGACTAAGTGGAAATGGCCAAGGTGTGACATCAAGGGGACTTGTGGATTTTCTTTGGTGACATCCGTAGGAGTTATCATGCAGCCTAGTTGTACTAAGATCCTTGTAGATTTAACAAAAAATGGGATTAAGGGTAATAAAAAGGCACTCAATAAAGAAACCCAATGCTATTCTAGGGCGTCCCATTGGAAAGACATGTAGCCATGCCTGAAGGTAGGTCACTTCTCTAGATTAAGCATTTCATCAAAAGAAAAAAACACAAACAAAAGTGCCACAAAGCAAAAATCACTCCTCCCTTGTACGAAACGCCAAGTGATCGTACACCTTTCCATCATGATGCTCTCATTGTTGTCTATCATTGGGATGAAAAAATGCGATTTCACTGATCAGAGAAATGGACTTGGTCCTGATTTTTGAGCGACAAGTTAATGACACATTAATAATGCCTTACACTGAGGATTCATTGTGCCCCAGGCCAATTACCTCATGTCCCAATCTCAGTAATCCCTTCTCTAATTTGCCTCACCTCTTTATTCTTGTAATTGTGACTTGTGTCTAGGGTAGCATGGAATTCATATCTCATCATAGTGGTATCTACATGTGTGTGTTTTGTTGCATCTGTGTAGATTACATTTAACCCTTCTAGTGCCTACAAACATTTTGAGGTGTGGTTACACAAGGGCATTATAGGTTGGAACCTACTTTGGGGAGGATCCACTTATGTAACTTTTGTAAATTGCACTCGTAACACATCACCATCACATCATTTTATGCCCTCCAAGTATTAGAATACTCTTTCCCTCATCATCCTTCTAGTTCAAACATTCCTATGTACCGAAACATGTCCTTTCTCCTCATCTGATTCATGCATTTCATTGCCAGATTCTACACCATTATACTTTTTGTGCCTTCAGGACTATTTAATATTATCCTAGACCTTTTACACCAACCTCAAGTCCTTCATTTTTTAGCTTAGAATTTTAGAAATTTATCAATTTTCCTAAGTACCCTATTTTCGATGGGCCACGATAT
>MNCI01011846.1:120016-131759 GCA_015680685.1 Gnetum montanum | reverse complement strand
ATGCTCATCACACTTAGGCTAGCTTAGATTCTCTCTCCCACTTCCTATTAGCTTAACTCTCTCTCCCTTTTTCTCCTAGCTTAATTAAAGTTATTTTCCATTACCTCTAGGAGTAGCACTAGGTTAGAAACCACATCATACACCTCACTCTAGACTAAACCATATGTGACAAAGCATATGCCAGTCTAGGTGGGAAGACAGTAGACTGTGATCAACGAGTAACTATCTAGATACCACAACTAGCCGGTCTGTGGAGTTCGACTGGATCATGCATGAAACACTCGTATTCATATGGTTGAGTGTAGAGGTATCGTGCCACTCATCAGCACCAAAAGGAAACCACATGTAGGAAATAGGACCATCCCAACCAAGGGAGAAATAGCCTAGAATAGAAAGATTCCAAGAATAACCCCAATAAGAACCACTTGCAATCCATGCCATAGGTCCTCTTAGGGAGGAGGCATAAGTGGAATCTATTAGACATATTCTAGAACTAGTAGTAGTAGCAATAGAACACTCCCATTAGGATGATGTGCCAACACAACTAGCAGACCTCAACGTGACCTTAACAAAGGCTTTCCTGAATCAAATAAAATTAAGGGAGGTCCAAAAATCAATGCTCCAGAAGTTAAAATTTTGCCCTTTCTTGGAGCATGCACCAAGAAAAGCGCAGGATTAGCTGAAGGCCTCTCCCATGTGGCCAATCATCACTTCCACTGGGGAGTGGTACATGGGAAAAGTGTTTTTATTCTAGAATAATAGGAAGCTTGCAACAACAATGAAAATCAAGGACATCTTAGTGTCCTACTTATGTAGGTCATTGCTGTAGTGCTTGGGTTGCTCAAAACAAGGACAAACCTTACTGAAATCCCAATGCAAGCTGACCAAAGCATTAATAAAGAATGGGTATGACAATGTTATGGTGTTGACTACAAGGAGTTTTATGTGCTCACACCATCAGAGAGGATCCATTATAAGATTGTGGCCTTCCACCTCAACCCCATAGTGAGGCTAAGCAAAATCATTATCTTTTCTACCTGAGCATGTGTCACTCTAAGTGGGAGATTTATAATCAACCTTCGGTAGCTAATTTATCTAAAGATGGAGAAGTGGTTTAAAGAAAATGAACACAGAAGGAAGGCACTCTCCTTTCCATGCCTCATCAAGAAACTTTGTTGAAGGGAAGGGATAGTCCATTACACCAATGACAACATCAAGTAAGTCCCGATTTCCAATTAGATGAAAATGATGAAAGATAAGACACCTACGACTACAATTCAAGAAGAGGAGTAGCGACCATGACCACCACCTACCCCTCAAATAGTAGTGTCAAACATTGTTGCAACCACCCAGTAGTTGCATGAATACAAAGAAAGACTCTTAAGTGAACAAGAACAAAGAGTAGGCATGAGTGATAGGGATCCATCTGTATATAGACTATCCATGAGTCACCTTAATGAGGTGGCTTGAACAATTAGTTTGATGGATGAGGGTGGACCCATTTTCTTATCCTAAAGAATGCAACTACCCATGAGGTTGAATCTAAGCACTAGAGAGGTCACAGTATCTCTTATAGAATAACATTCACTCATAGAAATGCTACAACCTTCTCAGTGTACTTGAGGAGCATGAAGGAGCAATTGTACTGGTGATGCAACATCAAGGACAAGAGACAACAATAGAAGTGATTCATGAACATATTGCCAAAACTCTCAATGCACTTGTGACATCTATACCACACTACACTCAAGGATGTGCAGATTTCCTTAGGGACTACAAGAAGTAAAATAAACATAGGACAACATCAAGAACTATTGGATCAACTTGTGGGAACCAAGAAACCGCTTCTAGATGTCCTTGACCTTCCAGACACTATGACTACAACCCAGTCAAAGCTACTAGAGGCAAGGACAAAAGCTTCATATTATAGGGGCAACTTGAAATAGCCAAGGAGTAGAATGAATGCTTGGCTATGAAAGTTGTTGAACTAAGAGCCCATATTACTAATCTTGCATTTCTCAACCTAGCATTAACAAGAGATGAAGCTACGCAACAACTTCACACCAAACTGAAAGGGGTTGAGGGCGCAATGGAGATGGTGGAATTCTATTGATCCTTGGTAGAAGCCACATAGTATAAGATATAGAGCATCTTGGCTCAGACCCGCCAAGCATAAGATATAGAATGCCTTAGATCAAAGCCACTAGAAGAATGAAAGACTACCAAGAGCCACTGTAATCTTGAGGTTCTAAGGGCATGATTCATAGATCATCAATCAACTACCAAGAGCTTGGCGAGGAGAATGAAAGACTACCAAGAGTTGTAAAGCTTAATCAAGGCATTCAACATTGAACACAAACAGTTCACTGCTTAGTTTGTCAATGTGAAGGAGATGTTTCCAATAATGCCCTATCCATGGGATGTCCCCATTCTAGTCAACATTGGTCATGCCACATGAACCATGAATGATCCCTAGAGTAAGAAGGAGAAGATGAAACATAACTTTATGCCTTTCACCTTCCACCAAAGGTTGTAGCCATAGCAGAATAGCTATAGTTGCCTTAGGCACTGCATGTGCTTGAAGCTGGTGAAGGTCCTTCAGAGCCTTAGAAGCCACCACTACTTGGGACTATTTGATCTTTACCATCATCTTCATGCTATTAGAGGATTTTGATGAACACATTTTTTCCATCTACCACGATGTCAAGGTCTAGCTGCAATTTCAAGGTATATACTCTAGGCCTATAAATACCACACCTGAGCTCTAGTTTTTGGATGAAGCCACCACTGCTTAGGACTATTTGATCTTTACCATAATCTTTATGCTATTAGAGGATGTTTATGAACACATTTTTTCCATCTACCACGATGTCAAGGTCTAGCTGCAATTTCAAGGTATATACTCTAGGCCTATAAATACCACACATGAGCTCTAGTTTTTGGATAGTTTTCAAGTTAGTTTTCAATCAGAGTAGCGAAGCTCTTGCCATTTATTTTTCTTAGAGTTAGAATATTTTCTGAGTGCCCACAAAAAGAGTCTAAGTGTGTACGGTTTTTTGTTCAAACACTAATGTACCTAAGCGCAATAGTGTGATGAGAATAAAATGAACTCTTTTGACAATCCTTATAGCACTGAGAACAGATTACTATTTATTTTAATGCACTTTAATTTCATGCTTTCTACTTAAATGCATTTGAATTAAGCAATTTATTTCTAGTAGTTAATGAACATAAGCACAACCACTTCAAGAATTTATATAGTACCTGGTAACCCAACAACATATAATGTTTAGTAGCCTAGAAGTGCTATATGTGTTCAGGATGTGTCTAGGAAAGTGGGACGATTACCTATGTTAGGCTAGATAGGCAGTAAACAAGTTAGATTTTAAGTTACTCTACTCTTCATTCTTGTTGTAGGTGATTACATCTATAAAACATAAAATAATAAACCATAGCCTCAAGCCTCATAAGTGTAGTTGAGAAGATAATGAACATTCTCAATGCCCATTTCACTTCCTACAACAGCTAGTGCATTAGATAACTATAGGTCCACGGAATTCAATTGAATTATGCATAACACCTTAGTGATTCATATGGTTGGGCATAGGGGTACCTAGCTGCTCATCATTAGCACCATTGCTAGGGATCTTTTTGTTATTTTTGCACTATTTATGACCTAGTGAAAAGTATTTAAATCATTGAAACAAACCTTAGAGTCATATCTTATCATACAATTACTACAAAAAATATTCAAAAGCACACTATGATTTTTATTCCCTAATGGAAAATATCTTCTTCTCATAAGAGTGACTTTCCACCTAAGATTGATAAATCTTATCAACCAATGCCTCAATAATATTGAATTGTATATACTCATCCTGATGAGTATGTACTAAACTTCACCTTCATCCTACACTAGGATGAATAGCTGTAGTGGTGTGACATGGAAGGTAACATTGTGTTGCCACCTAATCGAGCTGTTCTTGCAATGCTCTTCCAAATGCTTACATGATGTGATCTCCAAGACCTCCATGCAAAGTATATTGTGGAAGATACTAATGCCAAAGATTATCATCCCACTAAAGCACAATGTCTATGGGACCGACAGCTAGAACAACGCTATGAATTTTTGAAGGGAAAAGGACTTAATGATTCTCCATTCCTATTGTACTAACAAGTTAGTGAGGAACCCTTCTCTTGGGGTTTTCCATTCAATGAAACTCCTTTCTTTGACTTTGGTGAAGGAGGTCAAAATTAGAACTTGCACTCTATAATTCACAATCCTGGTTCTAGTAACAAGGGATCCAATAAAAAAGATAGAGATGTAGACAAGAATTTAGATTGTGATCATGGTTGCAATCACAAATGAGGTGGAAGTAGGTGCTATGATGATGCTAGTTCTCTTTCCTCTTCCCCTTCATCATCTTTTTCTTCTTCTAGCTCTAACTATGATTGTAGAAGGTGAGATCATGATGGAGATGATTGTAATGAATGAAATGATCGATGGGACCAAAATGATCCAAGGGACCATTAGGAAAGGCAAGATCAATGATGTAGATGTTTAAAAGAGGCACATTTCCATGAATGAAGGGGTAGTAGAGGGCATCATAGGCACCATGATTAAGGCCTTGATGAGCCTCTACTTGTTACCCGAAGTATACTTAATATTGCAATAAGAATTTCAATAGGACATATGAAGGATAGTCGAATTAAACAATTAGACATGAATAATATTTCTCGATTTGAAAGAGGATATAACTCTGATCTGTAACATCATCTTCAAGCTTTTCAAGATGCATGTGCCTTGAAAAATATAGAAAATGAGTGGCAGAAATTGAAGTTGTTCCCCAGGACACTTATGAAAGAAGAAGAATATTGGTACCAATCCTTAGAGTCAGAATCTATCAGATGATGGAGTACCATGCTTGAGTTATTCAATGATAAATATCAAATGTACTCCAAAGTTTCCAACTTAAGGAAGAAAATTCAAGGATAGAAACAAGGAAGGCATGAACCCTTGGATGCTACCATTGGTCGATACTATATCTTAATGCACAAATGTCTGGGCCATGGTTATTCTCAACTGGATCAACTTTGCCACATAGTAGATGGGCTTTGGTCAAAAATAAGGGAAACTCTTGATGTCTATGCCCAAGGGTGACTATTAGAACTAAGTGCTCGTCAGATACAAAAATTAATAGAGTATATCGCCAAAGAGGAGGGTGAACTAAGAAAAAGAGAAAGCACAAAATAGTACAATTGTGATCCTTCCATTCACAAGAGGAAGGTTTGATTCTACAACAGTGAGGACAAGTCCATATTTGATGAGGGGATGAATAAGAAAACCTTTCCACTTTAAAAGTTCCAATCTAAACTTATGGCCAAGGTTGATTAGTTATGAGACTTAATGGATAATAGATTCCAAGCTGTTCTTAAAATTTTTGAAGAGTATAAAGAACAAGGTAGTGAGCATGAGTGCAGGAGGCATAAGGAAGCTGAATGTGCATATCACAAAGGTAAGGGCAAGATTGCTATAATAGAAGAGGTTGCAGACAGTGAATTATATGATGATCATTCTATCAGTATGAACATCCCAAGGGATGTTGCTCCATTGTATCACATCTATAGAAGTTTGAGATATATGCTTTACATCCATGACTTACACAGAGGCAAACATCCAGAAGGTTACCTTATCCTCAAGGTGTTCTCAAGTAATTCCACTAGTAATAATCATATTATCCAAATGGAGCTCCACTACAACTGTATGAATAGTATCAACAATGACAACAACCATAATCATGGGTGTTGGCACTGCTAAGGCAAAAATACCCTTACCAGTAGCCTAATCCATATGTGATGAGTGGCGAGGTATCCTTACACCCAACCATATCAATCACAAGCATTCACACATGATCCAGTCAAATTCCGTGGATGGGACTAGTTGTGGCATCTAGATCACTATGCCTTAATCATAGTTCATTGTCTTCCCACTTGGACTAGTGGTAGCTTTGTCACATATGGTTTAGTCCAAAGTGAAGCAAATGATTTTTATTATTTTATAATTTATTGTTCTATGATTAACAATATGTTGAAACTCAATTTATAATCAATTCAACTAATCTAATTGCTAATTAATAATCAACTACCCTAACATAGGTATCTGATTCCACTTATCGTGCACATCCTAAACACATATAACGTTGCTAGGTTACTAAATGTTAAGCATTGCTGAGATTACTAAGAGTCATATGCATGCTCAAAGCGATCGTACTTATGTGCTTAATTAATTAACATGCATGAAAATGTAAATATTAACTAAGTACATAAAAAGTAAATTGCATGAAAAGTAAATCTAATCTAAGTCAAAGTGCTACAATGAATAAGAATAAATCTCGATCTTATTCTTGCTCATGGAATATGTCTAGGTACATTGCCATTTGAATAAGACTTTGTATGACTGACTCAGATCCACTTTGTGGGTACTAATTAACTATTCTCTAAGATTATGGAATAAAATTGCAAGAATTAACTACTCTATTGATAAAACTATGAAAAATTGATGCAAAACTCATTCAAAATGGGAGTCTAAGCACTATATTTATGGGCCAAAGTATATACCCCAACGACGAATACTCAATGTCACGACCAAGCTATGATGTCATGTACCTGATGTCATAGCTAGGACGTCACATATCCAACATCAGAGTAGACAAAAAATAGTGATTCATTAGATGTCAAGGCTCCAATGTTAAGACTAGGTAAATCATGACTCATTAATATGATTACTACGTTCAGCAACCCATGTCTCCACATGACTCCTCCAATCACATCTCTAATTTTTAGCCTCACTACCACCCTTTAAATTATTATTGAGCTCATTCATCACATGAAAGAAGGGATACCACCTCTTACCCTTATCCTCCTCCTATCCCTACACATACTCCTTCACCCACACAACTACCACCTACTCCACCTATGTAGGGTGAACTACCAACTCAACTACAACAAAACAATGCTATGAGGGCTATTAATCTGCAACCAAATCATCAATCAAAGGGGTCAAATACTCAATTAAAGAAAAGACCTTTCTTTTGACCCCGTAGTCCACCTAAGCCTTCGCATACACTTACAATTGAACATCCTACTCCTACATCTCCCTCCTCTACATCAAATTCCTTTGGGCCTTCTTCAAACCAAACTCTGTCTAGGATCCATACTATAATGCTCACTCATGTTATGTTTGACTGGATCCATGCAAGAAACCTTCCAAGGAAATTAGCCAATCTTGAAAGTCATCTAATTAATTTACAAATTTTTGGAAACAAATCGTGCAAGGCTCTTCTCAATTCAGGCTCTAGTATTAATTTAACTTCTCATGAGATGTACACTACCTGGAACTTGCCTCCTCTTAAGAAGAGCAACATAAGATTAGAATTAGCAGACTAGTCCATCACTGTTCCATTAGGATTGGTAGAAGACATTATGACCACTATCTTGGGTGGTCTTATCCTACCAATTTCCTAGTAATCAAAGTGAAGAACTACAAAGGGGATTTTCCATTCATCATGGGAAGGACATAGTTGAGCACTGTTGATGCAAGAAGGAGCACTAGAGATATCTCCCTGGAGATATCTAATGAAAACCCATTTGGAAAGATCGAGAAGAAGACAGTTTCATGCATTGTGTATAGTGATACAATGTGCAATTGTGTGTAGAAACTTTAGGTCATAAAGCAAGCATCTACCTTTGCATGCAAGCAATGTGTGCTAGAAATAGAAATTCAAAGGTGTCTATAAGTAGCAACCATAAAATAGGAGGGCACCCAGTGGCTAACCACTAATTCTAAAAGTAGCACACTTTTCATGAAACCAAGTGAGAGCCTAACATCTGCATATATCATGAGCATGGATGAACTTGAGCAAGTTCATCACTAACTCTTTGATGACAAAAATGATTATACTCGTTGGGAAGAGTTGGAAATTCCTAAAAAATTCAAGCAAGAGCCCCTCGAATTGAAAATTCTATTGGCTAGAATGGAATATTTATTTTTTTTTTGAAAAATGGGAAGCCAGTTATAATCAATGCAAAACTTACTCTAGAGTAGAAAAAGATGCTATTAAAGATAGTTGAAAGATGATCAGCAGGTTTTGCTTGGTCATATCCTAAACTCACAAGGATTGATCCTAGGATATGCCAACATTGCATCTACACTGACGCAGCCATGAAGCCAAAATGATAGCCACAAATGTAATTAAACCTTAAACTGAAGTAGATCATCAAGGAGAAAATTGAGAAACTTCTCAAGGAAAGGTTCATTTATCCCATTGCAGATAGCAAGTGGGTTAGCCCACTTATAATTGTACCAACAAAAGGTGGCAAGTGGTAGGTCTACATCAATTTTTGATTACTAAATATGGCAACATTCAAGGATCATTTTCTATTGCCATTTGTTGATAAGGTGCTTGACACAATATCCAGACATTACTACTATAGCTTTCTAGATGGTTATAGTGGCTATAACCAAATTCAAATTACACTAAAAGACCAAGAAAAGATAACATTTACGAGTCCATGGGGGACTTTTGCATATTGCAAGATGTCATTTGGTCTATGCAATGCTCCTGCCACATTCCAATGCCTAGTCCTGAGCATTTTTCAATAGTAGATCGATAGTGGTGTGGAAATCTTCATGGATAACTTCTCCACCTATGAAGCTACATTTGAGCAAGCCCTAGACTACATTGAGCAAGTGCTAAAATGATGTGTCAAAACTAACTTGCTGCTCAATTGGAAAAAAAAGTCATCTCATGATCCATGAGGGCATTGTACTAGGGCACAAAATATCACAAGCTAGAATTAAGGTGGACTTAGAGAAAATAAGGATCATCCAAGGAATAACCCATCAACCAAAAATAGTTAAAGATGTTTTGTCATTCCTTGGACATACTAGCTACTACTGGCGATTCATAGAGAATTTCTCTAAGATCGTAAAACTATTGGTTAAGCTAACAAAGAAAGATGCTTCCTTTGTCTAGACAACAAAATCTGAGAAAGCATTCCAACAACTAACAGAGAAGCTTGTAGAAACTCCAATTCTACAAGCACCTTTTAGTCCAAGCCATTTCATATCATGACTAACACATCAAATTATGCCTTGGGAGTTGTGTTGACATAGTTAGATGACAAGAAATGACCATAATACATCCACTATGCTAGCCAAATTATTGTGGGTTCATAACTAAACTACATCACTACAGAGAAAAAATTGATGGTGGTGATGTTTGCTCTAGAAAATTTTAGGCATTATGCGCTTGGATACAAGGTGTTTGTGCACACAAACCACAGTGCCATTTGTTTCCTAATGAATAAGCCAACGATGAGCCCCCATGTCATATGGTAGTTGTTAATCTTGCAAGAATTTGATCTTACAATGGTAGATCGAAAGGGCACTAGGAATGTGGTCATCGATCACTTGTCTTGGTTGCGATGAGATGAAAAAGAGGAAGAAGCTTTGTTATCTAATATGTTTCCTAATGAACTCCTCTTTGCTGCAGCTATAACTAAACAAATGCCTAATGAGCCAAAATGATATGATGGCATTCTCACCTATCTTCTCACTTAGGAGATGCCACAAGGATTGGACCACCAGAAGAGACAATAGTTTGTTCACTAAGTAAAGCACTTCCTGGAGATCAATGGATACCTCTATAAGGTGTGTGCAAATGGCCTGGTTTGTTGGTGTGTTCTTGATGCCAATCAACTACACGTACTCCAAGATACTCATGAAGGTCCTTGTGGAGGACATTATGTTGGGAGATGCATGGCCATTAAAATCCTATTGGTAGGGTATTACTAGTCAACACTCTTCAAAGATGATCACCATTATATCCACTCTTGTGAACGATGCCAACAAGATGGTGGAATGACTACTCAAATGGAGGCACCTCAATAATGGATTCAACCTGCTAGAACCCTTCAACATCTAGGGCATTAATTTCATTGGTCCTATCACACCCATGTTAAATGGAAAGGTGTACATCATAGTCACTATTGACTATTGTACAAAATGGACAAAAGTAGTAGCCATCATCAATTGTACATCCTCTAATACTGGTTGATTTGTACAACAAAATGTTGTAAATAGGTTTGGTGTGCCACATGCATTATTTTTGATAATGGAACTCATTTTACAGGCACTACTTTTCGTAAACTCATGTAATGCTTAGGGGTTGAATATAAACTCACAACACCTTACCATTCCTAAGCTAATGGTTAAGCTGAGGTTACCAATAGGGAAATCACAAGGATACTAACAAGAACTATTAGTAAGTATTGGAAAGACTAGAGCACAAAACTCAACGATGCCCTTTGGGCCTACTACTCAACATGGAAACTTATTATAGGCTACTCTCCCTATGAGCTTGTGTATGGGAAATTACCAATACTTCCTATCCAATCTAAGCTTTGTACAATTTCAATTGCTTGTGACCTTGACCTTGACTTAAGTCTAGCCCAAAAAGAATGACTAATGAATCTCAACCTACTAGATGAAAATCAATTAGTAGCTTTATCATCTAATGAGTTGCACAAGGCCTATAACAAAAAGTGTCATGACCTAAAAATTAGAAAATTCAAATTTCAACCAAGAGATAAGGTTCTCTTCTGGAACCCCACACATGTACCTCAACGAACTAAGTTTCAAATGTTGTGGGAAGGACCTTACATTATTTATGAAACTTTTCCTTCTAAGGCCATGATGATCTACAAGCATGAGAGCCTAAATAAAAAATAGGTGGTCAACACTCAACAAATCAAACCTTTCCATAAGCATATGCCAGCTAACACAATAAGCATCTCATCAAATGGACAACCACACTCCATATTTCGAATCTCCTCTTTTCAACTTAGTCGTGGGGGAGATGGCCACTCATGTTAACCATACAAAGAGGCTCCTCAATTTTTCAAACGATTTTGTTTTACACACTTTTTATTTTTACGCTATTAATATTTTCCACATTATTTATTTTACACCTTTTTATTTTTACGCTATTAATATTTTCTAATTTTTGTTTTACACCATCGTTAGTACATTTGATATTTCTTGAATATTTTACACTTTCTTTTATATTTTCTTTTATTTGGTGTGATTTCCTAACTTTTTGTTAATAACTGGCAGTTGCATTGGTAATGTGTTGATTGATGGTGACATGTTCTATTTTTGTTATTTGATTGCTGGTGTCTGGTTTCTGGCTTTGAATTTTGTTATGAATAATTAGGACATGGTTTCTTTTTCATTCAATAGGCAGTGAGTCCAAAACATCCACCCATCCATAAACTCTATGGTTTTCCTTATTCTAGAAATGTGTAGTCCTTTTTTCATTAATAAAACTTTAATAAATTTGTGACTTTGGTAGTTTTTGAAATTGGGAAGGGTGGCTTCAATGGGATTTGGTATTCTTTGTGCCTTTCTATTTGCCTGGGTGCATATGTGTTTTCATGAATTTCTTATCATTTCGTGCTGATCAATAAGGAAGTTGAATAAGTCCTTGCATAGTGTGGTTCTCATCGAAAAAAAACAATGATGAGAATTCAAAGCACACCCCTTGGACAAAATAAATGCAAACGTCCTTACTTGGTGTGGTTCTCATCAGAAAAAAAATAATGAGGATTTAAAGCACACCTCTTGGACAAAATAAATGTATGTATCTTTGCATGGTGTGGTTTCCATTTTTAAAAAAAAAAT